>JANSTT010018232.1:0-14383 GCA_026745375.1 Platyura marginata
TGTCCGTCTGTCCGTGATCAAGATTCAGCTAGAAAGCTAAAATGTTGATAGTTTTTCTCTATTGATCTAAGATCTCTATTCTATTTCTCTCCTTTGGCGCAAATCGGACAAAATATACCCACTAACCTCTTTGTTTTTACTACACATACACACACACATACTAGTACACATATGCAGATTTAAATACACAACTTTGTTAAACCTAGCCATTCCTGGTAGGGGAGACTGTGGTACAATGTGTTCCTAATTTTTATCAATTACTCGAAATTTAGTCGGAATGTAGAAAAAATAAATATGACAACTATTATAGATAATTCAAAAATGATTTTATAGACCAAAAAGTTCCACGACCTACCGTTATGGCGCTGCTATCAATTTTATGTCATTTCTAGAGTTTTTAATCATTTACTCGAAATTTATTCGGATTAGAGAAAAATGAACGTAACAAAAATTCAAGAGATTAAAAAAAATAAAGATTTCTTTACTGGTTTATCTCCCAAACCAGAGACGACAAAAAAACTAAAAACACAAAGAATCGGTATTTTAAAACTCTAGATTTGTTGATAAATTGTCAATGAATGAATTCCAATGAAAAACTCAATTAAATCTTATAAATATGACATGACCCAAATATAGGTCAACAAAATGCAGACTTTTAAGCTGATAAAGAGACGCCTCACAATACTATATATCTTAATTTATGTTTACCCACAAATCAGTGAAAGATTTTTGTTTATTTAACCAATTTTTTTTATTGAATGTTTGTAGTAGGTAATTATATTATACGCAATTTTGAAATTACGCTGATGAACGAACGGGCATTGGAATTGGAATGTAAAAAATTGTATGTGTATTTGTTAATAAGTATGTAGGTATACTTATTTGTTTTTTGAAAAACAATGAACTCAAAAATACGTTAACGATAAATGTCTGGTTATTCATAAAGGAAGTTAGTTTTTTTTGTGAATGACAAACGTTGTAATTTAAAAAACTTAACTGTAAAGTTAAATATTAATAATACTTAAAAAGAAAAATATACAACCGTCAATAATATCCGAACAATGAACTAGAGACTATTCTATGATGTGATGACCCCGACTTTTCTTTGAGTTTTCTTATTGCATTTTGCCATCAGCCGAAAGTTTTATATTGTCTGTGTGCTAGTCAATTATTTAGATTAACGTGCTTAACAATTACACTAATAATTATAGTACATGAACAAGAAGATTTTGTAATATTGATATTAAATAGTGCCCATTAAATATTTATTGTTACCCCCATGATTAACATGATATTCCATGCATTTTATGTAGACGTGTTGGAAATTAGAGTTGGATTTCTGGTATTCAATTTAGTACTTAATGTGTAATTGTAATTATATATTTGCTAGATCTATCTACCTACAAGTTTAATACAGTTAAACAATGAAACACATAGGGTAAGTGTAGTGAAGTTTGACTTCGAGCACTTTATAATTTTTTTTAAATAAATGAAAGAAATGTAACTTTTAGTAATAAGTACACAAAACATAGCTTAAGTTAATTTCTATAGAAAGGGAAAATACATTTTTCAGTACTAAATTTACGGACAATAATCTTAAACAAGCAGCTATAGTGACAGCTTGGGTTATTACCGCCATTTATGAAGGCACTATCATGTCAAAAACAAATTTCGCTGACCTCTACATTGTTACTATAACCAATTGTATTGTTTTCTAATTTATGTAATTTTTATTTCAACGAAAATAGTTTTTATTTGATTTACAATATTTTTATTTGTTTTGGTGATATCAAATGAAAAGTTTTAGGTATTTAATCCCCGATCTATTTTTAAACAGAATTTTAGGTACCTACATAATCATTTTTATTTTTAATTGTGCATGAGTATAAGATTTTTATCTCTGGTAGGTTCTGCTCATAAAATTGTCATAACATTTACAATCCTTTCTTTACATTATTTCTTTAAGGGGTGTTTTTATGTAGAAATCAAATTTAACAACCCTTTTGTGGTATATTTCTTTTTGAATTTTTTATTTTTTTCACTTCAATACCTACTTAGTATAGTACTGTAATAAAGTATGAGTACTAATAGTACTCATACTTTATTCCAGTAAGTACATAACTTATTTAATTGAACAAAACAATAAAATGTAAAATATGTAACTTGATTCTATTTAAGTATGTATTTTTGTAAATTTATACCTGTATGATATTAATCGTAGGGTATTATAACTTTGGTACGGAGTTTGTAACGCCACTTAATACTCATCGTAGAAAATCAAATTTAACACTATTTTCTTTCTCGTAAAATTGAAGATTTCATTCATAGACCAAAAAGTTCCACGACATACCGTTATGGCACTGCAATCAATTTTATATCATTTTTAAGGTTTTTAATCATTTAACTCGAATAATATTTGGGTTACGGAAAAAATGTACATAAATGATAAAAATGATAGAAAATAAAAAATTGAAGATTTCATTGATCAGTTTTATGTTATCTTTAGGGCTTTAAATCATTTATATTCAATTTATTTAATATATATTTGTTGTACAGACTCGGACAAAGTCGTAAGTAATAAACAAGTACTCATACGGGTATATTATAATCAGCGTAGCCAATTATTCCTTCTGTACTAGTTTTTTCTCTATTTAATAATGCAGTATTTGACTCTATTACTCATTATTAATAATATTATGCTATGCAGATACTCGTATATGTTAGAAATATTAGAAATAATGGTGTAGGTTAATTAAATATTCAGGTTTTTTTTTTATATCTAATTTGATACAATACGAAATGATATTGATAAGAATCGATTTTATTCAACACTCATAATATGATGGTTGAAAAGTGGCATCATTTTGATTGATTAGTAATTGATATTATCAATATAGATTCTATTGATCTACTATAAAGAGGGTGAACATTTTCATAACTAAGTATATATAAGTAGTATTCGTATACATATACATATAGGTACTTAAAACCTTAACTATGAATTATATAAAAAGAAGTTTCTATTCGTGATGTTTTAATAGAATTATTTTTCTAATTTAAATTAAGTAGTTATACATACATATGTATGTATAATTATATAATTTTAGATGGTGGAAATTCTTTTTTCCGTCTTTTTATGTCATATTTTATCCACTTAAATTTGTTTTGTTCTTAACTTTTGTGAACATATAATTTTATTTGTGAGTTATTCCATGTTATTCCAGTTATTCCATGAGCCAAACCTTGTTTATGTTGAAAATTAATTTTTAAATATAATAAAAACGAAAAAGGTGTGTGTCCAATAATTTGTTGCCTATTTTGAGGCTGTCCAATAAACCAATTTGTCTTAATAGAATTTGTTATGTTTTTATAGATGAACCCGTGAAGATTTAAAAGGATTCCATTATTTAAATGTATTTTTGGTTGATACTATATGTATAATAAGTAAGTCCAATATTAGTTAAATTAAATTATATGATAGTCTATTTTGAAGTTACTAATAAATGAAATTAAATATTTCTCTACTTAAAACAGTTATAGATTTACCTCTAATACTGGTGACACTTGTCTAAATAGCCGAACATCTTAAATGAAAATTCTGTTAGTAATATGAGATATTAGACAAGCTTGAAACTAAAAAAAAAAACCATCAATAATAAATTAAACTGCAACAACTCTACATATTAACTTTCTGAGTTAAGTATAAAAATAGAAAAGTTAAATTCACAAATAATGCTAAAAATAATCAATTAAGGCCACATCGAAACGTTTAATTAAGCTACTATCTCAAGCTCACTATGTGGCTCTTTAAATCACTGGGATGATAATTAAGTTCAATTTGTTAATTAAATAAATTCCACTGAGATGCAGTATGTTTACATAAGTGGTTGATAATTTGTTAATTTATTCGTAATGTGTACTTAAGCGAGTTTGCAATTTGAAAAGTTTTAGATTTTGTCTTATTGGGTCAAATATTTTTGGTGTCGCATTTAAAAATAAAACAAAAAACTTTATTTTTAAATATAACATTAGATTTCAAATTATTTGTTATGGGGCAAACATTTAAAAAAAATGTGCATGATCAATTTTTTATAATGAAAAATTAATGACGTTGAGCAGCTGAAAACACAAATTATCAAGCAAATTTAGTAATAATGCATTACTCATACTCATATTGGTAGATATTATGTTTTTTTATTTATTGGTATCAAATTTAAAAAGACACCTGTAGTTTTCACATAAAAAAAAATTACTCTTTGTCTTTTATACTGCGCATAATTTTCTTAATTAATTTTATCTGGCTTTCGAATTTATTTATTTCTTTACTGTTGTTATGTTGGCATCTATTTATGTGACGTTTATTTTCAATAACATATGAAAATTAAATAAATGTGTGGAGAAGAAGAACAAGTTTTATAAATAGCAATGAAAAACAAAATAGATGCATTTGTATTTCGAAAATCTACACACTAAAAGAGTGCATTATACTTAAATGTAGAGAAAAATCGCCATCCATATCGTATAAGTTTCTCAATGTTTTCTTGATTTATTGCACTCTAAAGGGAAATAAGACAATTCGAACAAAAGGAAAAGTTGCATTCAATCAACATCGAAGAGTGACTTTATGTTTATTGTTGTTTATGTAATTGCATTCAAACGTCGGAAATAATCAATTCGTTTAGGTTAAGAAGAGAGTGTTTTCAGTTTCGTTAGGTGATTCATCATAAATTAGCAATAACTGTTTCGAAACTAAAATGATGACATAGTTTTTTTTTACTGTAGTCATTCTATTTGACAAAGTATTTAACTTATCTAAGCCATAATTTAAAGTAATTTCTTGTTATAATTTACTTGTCATATATAAGAGTGAATCGAACTTATTACAATTTGATTTTTATAAATTGGTCAAATATAGTCAAATCTTTGAGAAATTCTTCTAGAAGAGATATATTTTTTATATAGTGCAATGTAAATTAATTTAGGGCATATTTTTTTGTAATAATAAGTATACGTGCATACATTAATTTGCATTTAAACATATAGTTTTAATTTTTTTTTTTTATTGTTATAAGCGTACTCCAATGAAGATATCGGCTCCAATAAACCTATGTCTTTTTGTATTTAGTTATTCTTTAATTATTAAAGTAAAAGTATTTATGAATAATGGCCACAATACAAAATTTTAAGTAGTAGTTTTTTTTTTTTTTTTGGTTTAGTAGGGTTACTTCAAATGTATCAATTCTGAAGCATACATGATCTCTCTTGTCAAAAAGTGAAAAATATGTATTTGTATTTATTATTTTTGATGTACATACATAAATAGGTATGTACAATTGTACAGTACAAACTCATATATATGTATGTAATAACATGTTGCGCGCCATTATCATTAGCATGATTGAACAGATTGAACACTGAATGACATATGCAATTGAAATGATAACAAAACCTAATTAATTAGGATTAAACCTACCTTCAGGTTGCTACACACTTAAATTTCTTGTAATTAAGTAATATTATCTATTTGATAGCATCTTTTATGCCCATTCACATTGCACATGCATGTAAAATGCATTCATAAAAAATATTTGTTTATTGTTTTTTTGTGTGTATAAATTCAAGTATGTATATAAAAATTGCATAATTTTCGTTTTAATGCAAAATAATTTTGTCTTTAGCTAGATATAAATATTTCTGTGAACCGTATATGGATTGTATGGCTTGGTAGACCTTGGCCTAGCCGACACCGTCTATATAATGACAAAATATACAATGTAGAGAAAAAATATTGTTCAATTGTTTTCATTTTGTCAAACCTTTACTTTGCAGAGAAGAAAAGTGTCTTTAAAAATATTAAAAAACTTATGCAATATTGACATGCTTGTTCTATTTATTTAACAAAACTTTTATAATTAATATTTGACTTTATTATAACAATGCAGACATTTCGTGTATAGGAAGTACAAAACTAAATGATAAATAAAGTTTTCAATGGAATTATTAGGCACTAAAGTAATATATATGAGAGAATTTTCTTGCAAATATTTAGATAATAATGAGAATTAGTAGTTAGTATTTATTACATTATAAATATAATAGAATTGCTATATTATTGTTGATTCATAGATAAGACTTTAATTCCTAAGCAATTTTTTGTTTTTCAGTCGTGTTAAGGATTGGTTAGTTTATTTGTTTTTCTATGGTGTTGATAACTTGAGAGATTAAATATTCGATTTTCAGCAATTTTAAAATATTTCAAAATAAATAATTTTAACTTTAATGTTGGAAAAGTTTTTGTCGTACATTCATATGTATTTTGATTTATTCTTTATTAAGTAGGTATGCGTTGATCTAAGTCAATTTTTATATAAGTCAATTTTTATTATAATTTTTTCTATCATCTTCGCCTCTGCATTCGGCAACCCTTTGTGTTGATATTTTGTATAAACTATATTTAAACTGAATACAATTGTATTCACATTCAAAAACATTAAGATACATCATTGCGAAAAAAATCTTTTGTTACAAGAGCGCAAAATATTTGTAGATAATTTATGAAAATGATATTCAAAAAAAAAAACCGTCTTCATTTTAGCTTACATGCATTGTACTCTATTTTTTAGGTACAATGCAAAAATAAGTATATATTTTATAACAACAGGTAGTCTTCGACTTACGACCGATATAGGTTCCTAGACATCGGTCGTAAGTCGAGTTTCATATAAAAAATAAAAATTAACAAAATCCAACTCAAGTACAATTAGAAGTGTAAACCACATACAAACGCGTACAATATGTACTGCGCAAGCAAAGCGCTATGTGAAAATTTTCGGATTTTTGTTTGCTCAATTTTTCTAATAATTTTGAATTATCATCAACTCCAAAAACACAAATTGTGTCATCTCAAATACTCGTAGTTTAAAATTTAGGAAAAAGCGCTATGTGTTAGAAATAATGGTCCGGAAATATTGGGTATTTTTTTTTCGAGTGAGAAAAAAAGCTACAATGTGAAAGTTTTTAAATAAAAAGTCGATTATTCTTTCAAATCGTAAAACATTTTTATAAAATGAATGAAGATGACTTCTAATTTATTGAATTAACAAACTTAATACTGGTCACCTTAGCCTTAGATAATATTGTCAATACACAGAAAAAATTACAATTATTTTACAAGGGAAATCCCTGCCAGTGTTTGTTTTATTAATGTAAAATGCGCATACATATATGAAAAAGAAAAACAGAAGAACGTAAGTGCGAACCGTCGTAAGTCGAGTATTACCTATACTTATCTGCCTATCCGCGACAGATTACTGATCAATACAAATCTTAAGAACGAACTAATCCATATTCTATTACTTTGAACATAGATCAACAATTCGTTTGAATAATAAATTATTTGGAATTTTTGTCAGTATTTTTTTTTACTGAAATAGTAATTATAATTTTACTTGTAGGTTGGACGATCTTCAGAAGCTCCTATAGATTTTGTTGTAATGGATACACTACCAGGCGACAAAAAAGAAGCAAAAGTTATGCAGAGTACAATATCACGGTTTGCATGTAGAATTTTAGTAGATAGAACTGAAGCAACAAAAGCAAGAATATATGCTGCTGGTTTTGATACGAGTAGAAACATATTTTTAGGGGTGAGTTTTTTAATTTTATTAGTAAAAATTTAATTTGAATTAATTATTTGTACATATTTAATATATGCAGATATGTATTAGTTACTTTATATTTCAACTCTATAGGCATAGAGTGTAGAGGAATTAGAACAGAAAAACAATCAGACAAATCTCTTCCTTAAATACACATATATAACTCTACCTATCAGAAAATCCAAATGACTATCTAGTATCTATAGCAATTCTTTAAAAATGCATTTTATTGACCTAGTTCTTGAAATTACAAGGATAAAATGCGAGTACTGTAGCGGTCATAAAAATCGTAACACTTACTTTTCTATACATTTGCAAAGTTATAATTTTTATGAGATTTTAAAAATTGATGATTGTAATTTATAATAATACATACATAGTTCGAGACACTAACACTAATATGTTATACAGATAAGAAATTTTAAAGAATATTTTTTAACTCAAATAAGAGGTAAAATACAAAAGTTTTTTGAACGGAGCTACTTTTTGCGAGATTTTACGTGATTGGATTTTTGTAAATGTTAAAAATTTAAATAAAGAATTTAAACAATTCACGTAAACACGATAGAATAAAAATTATTGTATATAGACTGCCAAAATTGCTGCAATTTTTATGACCGCTACAGTATATAATTTATTTTTTTGTTATTTAGGTTATTGCATGTCATAGTACCTTTTTCGTTCATCGTATGTATGTACTTAAACATTTATAAATGTTCAAAATCAATAATATCGCTTTGCTAGATAGATAGATGGATTAGCTGAACTTTAAAAATAAATTTTTCATTTCTATTATTTGTAACGTGTTTTCTGGTGATATCATCGGGGTTGTTTTATTTACTGTGTCTGCGTTTCGATTTAAAAACTATAATTTTAAATGAGGAGGGATAAATTGTTTGAGTTGTAAACGGTAAACATAAATACCGGATACGATAAAAAAAATTTATTCGTGTAATTTGCTTTAATATGTAAGTATGTAATTAAAATCCATCATTAATGGATCAAGTCAATCTTATATTTGGTATATAAGTATATAGTATATACCTTCATGCTACATACATAGTACAAACGTCTATTGTAGACTATTCTGTTTACTTTCTGTTTACTGTGATGTGCCGTATCTGACATTTTTATTCTTCGAGAAGAAATTACTTTATGCGAAAAAAACCGCCGGTTTAGCTCAAAAATTTATAAAGCGGCAACACTTATGTCGAATGGTAGTTAGCATAGTGACTGGACACTTCCAGACAAAGGAACGTGTGTATAAGATCGATTTAATCAACGATGAACAGTGCAGAAACTGTCCGGTACAAGTTACGTACGAATCGCTAGCGCACCTACTATGCCACTGCCCCGCCTAAGCTAGGAGAAGGCACAGGATACTAGATGACTACATCATAAAGGATCTAGAAGATTTGTTAAAGGCGCAGTCTGAGAAGCATTCTGAAATTCGCAACGGAGACGGGCACGTTTGATATCGACAACTTTGACTCTCTAACTCAATAGAGGTTTAACATAGGTCATATCAGCGGTATATGGTGGGTGCATATGAAAGCTCCCTACAGGGACTACAAAATGTAGGTTTTTTGCGTAGCCATAGGTTGCTAACAGAAAAGTGGTATATCTTTGGGAGGACCCTCAGTTTTTTTGCGTGGCCATATGTTGGTTCAACAATAGGAAGAAATAGGTCCACAATAAAGGAAATGTACTTCACGTTATAATTTTGTTGATGATGACAATAATAATTTCCGAGGTTTTTAATTTCCAGTCTCAATAAAAAGTTTTAGTTGAAATGAGGAATAATTTCGAGAGAAGTAAGCAAGAATTTTTCTTTTGTTTCATTTGTATAAGTTTTTAATAAACTTTATATAACCAATTAATTAAATAACTAAATGAACTTTTATCTTAAATTATGTTAAATTAGGTTGACACCTAAACCACGATTCAAATCTGTGTTGAGTTAGAAGTTTACAGTTTCCGTTTATACGTGGGCTTTGTATCATATTGTTTAGGAATTAGGAACAGTTGAGGGCATACGAGCATCACATTTAGGAACTGATTTTACTCCAAAATAACACAAAATTGACAAAATAAAAATAAAAACGGACAATGAACGTATTATGACTTTGTTAAAGTGGCAGTTCTAACATTAATTAATGATTATGACATCGACGTGAGAGGTCAATTTATTCTCTTTGAAAACAAATAGAAGTTTAATAAGTAGTAAAAAAACTTTACTCTGCCTCTATATGTATGTATGTAAAATAGTTAATAAATTAACAATATACTAATAAAATACTAACGATGATATTGACATTCTCACAAATATGAACATTCCCAGCATAATATTTGAGATTGAAAAACAATGTTCACCAGAGATCTTGATGGAATATAATTTGAGTATTTGCTAAACACAGAAGTTTACATAAAACTTAAAGCAAATATGAAATAGACAACCATCTTCCTCTCCACAATGAAAATATATGACGTTGAGGTAGTCTTCTTATACCGAAGACATTTCAAATTTCTATTTATTGCTTTTGTAAAATATTTCAACCATTTCGGATTAATGCCGCCAAACAACTGACATTTTATATTAAATTTTGTGACGGTCTATAGTCACGTTTGTGGCATTTGCAGAGCAAAAATATATAATTTTTAATACATTACATTTCGGTTTTATTATATACATTTTATTAATATGTATAAACAATTTGCGACGACTGTAAAACATTTTTAAGCTTAAGCAAATATGCCAATTTGGAGTGTTTGTTATTAATTTTTTGTTGATCTTCTCTTTGGTAGGAAAAAGCAACAAAATGGCAAGACAATGTTGAAATTGATGGTCTTACAACAAACGGTGTCTTAATAATGCATCCAAAGGGACAATTTTGTGGTGGTAATGGAAAATTTGGTTTATGGCGAGAATGTTCGGTTGGTGGTGATATATTTAGTTTAAGAGAGTCAAGGTCTGCACAACAAAAAGGACAACCTGTAAGCGCAATAGATATGTTAACATTACAATTTTTCTTCTATTGATAATGTTTTTTTTTTTTTTTAGATTTATGAAGAAACAAATATCCTGCAAGATGGTACATTAATTGATTTATGTGGTGCCACATTATTGTGGAGATCTGCAGAGGGATTGCAGAGTTCACCAGTAAATACAAATTCATAAATTCTATAAATTATTTTCTCTATATAATATTTAATTTTTAGACAAAGCGTGATTTAGAAAAACTAGTAGATGAAATTAATGCGGGCAAACCGCAGTGCCCGGTAGGCCTAAATACTTTAGTAATACCACGTAAAATAACTTTAGGAGAACACATTAATCAGCCTTATGTATATTTAAATTGTGGCCATGTACAAGGTAATTTTTAGTTATAGGATAATAAAAGTAAGAGAATTAAAATGTATTTTCTTATAGGAAATCATGATTGGGGGCAGGATAAGTCAACTGGCGCTCGTCGTTGTCCAATGTGCCTGGAATTAGGACCCGTTGTAACGTTATGCATGGGCATTGAACCTGCATTTTATGTTGACTCAGGTCCACCAACATATGCATTTAATCCTTGTGGACATATGGCAACAGAAAAAACAGTAAAGTTAGTATGACTTCTGAATTATTTTTTCTTTAACAGTATTTTTTACTTCTTTTTCAAGAAGATTTTTCATTAGGCGGCACATTTTTTAAGACATTAAATGATTGTATAAGTGGGTTTTTGAATTTTAAATTATTTTTCTAATGCCCCATTTTGAACACATATCTACTTATGGGTTGTCATGAGAGTTCCACAATTATGAAAGTTACACGCTGAAACTCTATCTTACATTATAGTCTAATAGTCAATTTCAATACATTCGGAATATTTAGAAATCGGTCGTACAACTGTACAGTGTACAATGTACATGGATCATGAAATTTCATGATAAACGGCAAATATTATCTTATCTCGATATTGAATTATTATTTGATTTTGCATATATATATTTTTCTATGGTAGATTTATAGATACCTGAAAAACTTTAAGAGTCAATTTTCGGAATAGAAAAATTTTGCATATGAGATATTTTAAGTACCCCCTCATAAAGGTCAAAAGCCGTCCAATTGACGGGTGTTTTTAGTTGTAAAAGTATGTAACGTTCGCGAATTTAAAATCAAAACAAACTGCGACATGCCGCTATACGTAGTTACCCAAATGTAACTTAGAAAAATTTCAGAATAAAAAAATAAACACCCGTACAGTTTAAAGTATTTATTAAGACTAACAATTAAAATGTATACAAAATATAATAAACTTAAATATTCCATAAATACTTCTTTATCTCACCGAAACAGGCAATATTGCTTTATTATCTTATAAAAACCCGAATGTACAACACCAAAAAATTGCCCATTGTAGTTTATTGCACCAAATATGCAACGATAACGAATTTACCCCAATGGCAAAAAATGCCATAACAAGGTAATAAAAAGTATTTTGCCTATGTCGGCAAAACAAAGAAATATTAAAGATAAAAATTGATAAACTAATTTTAAACAAAATACTTATCTAGATTTTTGTTGAAATATTAGGTTTTTGTATATAGGCTTTTGTTTGAAAGCAGATCCTAGCAATAATATGGATGAAAAAAAATTGGAAATAGGGAATTTAAAAATGGGCAAATATTTAAAAACGACTAATTTCAAACTATAAAAAAATTAATAACACGCACAGAATTTGGTTTTGTAAAAATAATTAATTTTTGTTCATTTTACCCCATCTGTCCCTATAAAATATTATTTGTATGATATCATTTTTCTTTTATCTATCACACTAAGAGATTTTTGTACTTGAAAAACGTAAAAGTAAAATTTTTAGTAATAAATATTTCTTCTTCAATTAAATACCCCAGTATCCCCTATATCAAAAAGTCTAAATTTTCTTATTTTAACATTAATTTTTAACCAAACCTTTCACAAAAAGTATTTATATTTTTTTTTTAAAGTGAACAGCAAAAATTAAACGCTTTTGAATATTTTACCCGTTTTCCCCTATTTAAATTCCCTATATCCAATTTTTTTCTAACAAAAGTCTACAACAAAAGCCTATATAGAAAAACCTAAAGGTTCAACGAGAAACTAGGGATTTTTACATCAAATAGGGGTACTGAAAAAAAATCTTTATAGTATTAACAGATGCAGATACGTCGCTAACAGTAGATTCTGAAAGATCGGCCATTCCTAAGTGTGCCCAAAATCTCTGGTCAGTTCAACCACAGAAAAGTAGTATTCAGAGATGAAAATACGGCAAACAAGTGGCTATAGTTTATTTCCTATACATTGAAATTATTTTCACGTCATTTTTACGTCTTTTGAGCTTTAAAAGCCAAAAGTTCGATAAGCAGGTCTTACCGAAGTAACAAACTATCCAAAAACTAAAAGTTCTTTTTTTGACCTTCTCAATACTAATTACTAGTAAAAAAAATATTAAACGAGTTTTGTCGTCACACGTAAAGACAAGCAAGTTGAATATGTGAAGAAATTGTAAATATTATCCTTTTGCTGAAATTCAATTTTTAAACGACTTGTTGATCTATATTACACCGTACATAGATAAATCTATGTATTCGATATCTAATATTCTCTATTACTTATATGTAGATATGGTCGAGTGTCATGTTATTAATTGATATGATGCACAAGTATTTTTGTGAAAATTCTATTTATGAATAAATATTATAACTGATAGAATTGATAAATTCCATCAATCCAAATTATCCTTTTACGTTTGCGCAAATTAAATAACATTGGGAGAAATAGATTTTTTTTTTATTTTTCATATATCTGTAAAATGTAATGCTAATTAATAATAATATTGTCGGATTTTAAATTTATAGATGATAAAGTTTAATTCAATTAAATTATTCTTTGATTATGCAAAAAAAAACCAGCCGACAGGAAAATTTAAATTATTTTATTTGACAAAATATTGTTTTATGAAATAATATTTTAGGCATATGGATATACATTTACATATATTATATACATATGTAAATATAGTAAGTAATGTACATATGTACTTTCCTAACTTATAATTATATAAATTATAAGTATTTATAGAGGTACTTATATGACATTTTTTATGATCTTTAATAGGCAGGCATATAATAAATAAAATACATATAGCTATTGGTTATGGTATGTATTTAGATCATAATATCGGTTTGGATAATTAAATATTTCGACTTTTGACTGTTTAATTTACATTGTTATTAGTATAGTAATTCTTCAAATTCTTCAAATTCTTCTTTACGAAAACTGGAAAGGTTTATTAGGTGCCTTATAGAATTAGTATAAGCAATAATATTGAATTATTTATGACACTTAATTGAGCTTTCATTCTGATTGTCGGAGTGTCGCTTAGACAAATTTAACTTTACATACACGGACTATGTGTACAGAGTACACAAGGCAAAACGATAAACAAAGCCAGATTCCTACTAGCAGACCAAGCCCAAATAGCCAAAATGGAGGGGAAAAAGTGATTAAAAGGCTGGAACCTGCTCGGGCACAGTGTGGTGTTGTAACGGCTCGTTTTATATATTTTTTAATTTTTTTAATTTTCGTTTACGATTTTTTTTTTGTATTTTTTTTATATGCCGAGTACATCCCTGTAGTAATAATTCTAAATGCTAAAGTTATTGTAATGTTGAAAACAATGAACTTATTATGAATAATT
>JANSTT010018233.1:0-14381 GCA_026745375.1 Platyura marginata
ATTGGCAGAGCATTGGTAGATCGTCATCGGCCAATGAAATTGGCGGGTTTTGTGACAAGATGCGCCAATCGTGTAAAAAACCAATTTATTATTGGCGGACTGTTTGCCGTTGGCGGGTCATTGGTAGTAAATTGGTAGATATTGGTAGATCGGCCAATATTGGCGGAACCGCCAATCGTCTAAACGTAGCTTAAGAGTAATTCATTTATAACCAAACAAATGGCTCAGATAATGGGGTCACTGCCTTTGGAGTGGGAGGCCCCGGGTTTAAGACCGACGGGGATGAAACATGAAGTATTTTTCTCTAGTATATTGATTTGAATCTGAGGCCGGGTGGTTGGATTGCACTGAAAAACAATCTAAATAATGGCAATATTGCAAAAATGGCGAGCAATTTGTAAGGTTTCCGTAAAAAGAACACCTCAAGTGCTGCATTTTTCCACACACACAGAAAAGATCGTGGTATTAATTAAGATAAATGTAATAAAGGTACGGTACAATAGATTCGTAAAAAGATCGCGGTCCTATAAGACTGGACCAGTCTCTCCCAAAATTTAGAATCTAAAATTAATTTACAATTTTCAAGGTTATTTTAATTTGGATGGATTACATTATTTAGTATGAAAAAGTCAAAATTCAGTAAGTTCTCCTACTTATGGGGATTGATATCTGAGAAATCTATGAATGCAATTATTCTTTATTTTTTAATATTTCCGAAAAAATATGAACAGGAAATAAGGACAGTTGCAAGATTTGGGAAGCTCTTGTGTTGTGCAAAATAATAAGTGTGAAAATTAAAAGCCTCCCCTATATTTTGTCCGATTTGCTCCAAAAGCAATAGAGATCTTACTCTAGGACTCAAGCTTCAGCCGTTACTTACGGTAGATAATATCGTACGGTTGGACATTAGTTGTTGATATTTTATACATTGATAAGTGACGATGCACGATGGCAACTTGATTATCGAAATGCGTATATGTTGTAAAGTAAGATGTAAATGTGCACGTAAAGGAGTTGTAACTGAAAATAGATGTTAAAAGAAAAGAAAATAAAAAAAAAACGGTTATTTAAAAATAATATAGTAATATTAATCTTCTGTATCGTTTTGTGATGGTTAAGTTCAACAGCCCTAAATTAAAGATGCCATCTAACTTCTAATTTACATTTTGCCTTATGACATGAGGTATAAGTGGAAAGATCGATTATCTTCTATTCTTGTTCAAGTTTCTATAGAATTCAATTGTAATGACGTAGGTATGTAGGTACGTTGTAGAAACACATCAATTCTTGTTTCATTAATTTATTCCCAACTACACATATTATCTTAATTGTAACCATATTGTATGTCACAATGTCATTATCATTGCAAAGATTCTTCGTCACATGCATACCATACATTTAGCTAGTTGATTTACGACATTTATTTGTCTTGCACACTTAATTTTTTCTCCATTCTACATAAGGTGTGGTGTGCGACAATTAATATTAATTTTTTCTGTATACCCAACATGATAAATTGATTAAATGAACTATGTTATGTAAGTAGACCTAAATCAAATTAGAATCAAAAACAACTTGATGCGTAGTTTTTCTTATATGGTTTTAATAAAAGAAAGAAAACTGCCCGGTGAACTTTACCACTATTAACTGATAAAACAAAACAAATATTTCAGCATGCCTGTTCAGTTCATAAATGATTACAAATTAATTAAAAAAAATTATTAATTTTCAGCTATGTGACAATGGGTATAGATTTAGGCAATTTGGCCGCATTGAGAACGTTTCGTGTATTGCGAGCCTTAAAAACGGTAGCTATTGTTCCAGGTCTAAAGACCATTGTCGGTGCTGTTATAGAATCCGTGAAAAATCTCCGTGATGTGATAATATTGACAATGTTTTCATTGTCTGTGTTTGCCCTAATGGGGCTACAAATTTATATGGGCGTTCTAACACAGAAATGCGTCAAAAGATTTCCAATGGACGGTTCATGGGGTAATTTAAGTCATGAAAACTGGGATGCATTCAACAAAAACGATAGTAAGTTGATTTTTTTAATATTTAAATTGCGCATTTCCTTCATTTAATATAATTAATTTAATGATAATACTTTTACTTAGGCAATTGGTTTGTGTCAGAAGCTGGTGATATGCCAGTTTGTGGTAATTCATCTGGTGCTGGTCAATGTGATGAAGGATATATATGTTTGCAAGGATTCGGTCCGAATCCAAATTATGGATATACAAGTTTCGATACATTTGGTTGGGCTTTTTTATCCGCCTTTAGACTGATGACCCAGGATTACTGGGAAAATTTATATCAATTAGTTTTGCGATCAGCTGGTCCATGGCATATGCTGTTCTTTATCGTTATCATCTTTTTAGGATCGTTTTATCTTGTAAATTTGATTTTGGCTATTGTCGCAATGTCGTACGATGAATTGCAAAAGAAAGCAGAAGAGGAGGAAGCAGCAGAAGAGGAAGCTCTTAGAGTAAGTGGCATCATAATAATTTTTATTGGATTCTGAAAAAACAATTTTTTTTTCATATTCTTTATATATTATATATTTACATATATAACTACATAAATGTAGGGGAGAGGGTTGCCAACCCACTTAGAGAAAAAATCCCATAAAATATCAATGAATGTGCTTAATGATATTGACCAAGATTTAGAAATAAAAGTGAGAAGTGTGTTTTTCAGCTGTCATTTGCTTATTTGTGTGTTAAGTTTAAAGACTCTACTGTATTAAGGTAAAAATATTGGCTTCTAACAACATCTTATTCAAATTTTATTCTATTTTACGTATTCAGAGGTTTCAGGACGATATCTCAAGGATTAGTCTGATACCAAATATACAAACTTCTTATAAATTATAAATGAAATATGTAAAATTCATTAAGAAATTCTCTAATTCTGAACTGAAGAAGGTACTAAATCTGGCATTTGGTCACAACATTCTTCTATAGAGGTACTCAATCTTTGCTAATTTTCAGGACGATATCTTAAGGATTAGTTTGGTACCAAATATCAAAACTTCTTATTATATGATATAGCATGTAAATTTAATATAAATTTTTCGCTGTGTCTTTGGAATCTTGAAGGTACTAAATCTAATACTTTGGTACTAAATAGTACTGAATGGGTACTAAATCTATGCCAAGTTTCAACTTGATCGGAAAAATTTGTCCGGCTGGGGTGATTGACGCTGAAATGAACGCTAATAAAATGTTAAAATTCCCTTGGCAATTATAATTATAACTAATATGCGAAACGTCTCATGTATCCCCTCTTCCTCCACATTTTAGTAATCGATTATTACATATTTATTGAACATATACAAAATCGCTAGAATGAAAAAACTCGCTCCACTCTAATGCGCATCTATTTTTTTAGCGATTTTCGAATAACCACGACTACGTCACTACTTGGGAAGGGGACAATATGGTTAAATGCACGTCAGGACTATTCAATTAATTATTCATACCATGACATCTAACTACATATTCATAAGTCATTTTCGATGTAATTATATATTTAGTTAATACGTTTTTTTTCTATGGAAACGAATGAATCGACTTTTTATTAGTTTTGTCATTAATTTCTAAATTTGGAATTGTGTTTTATTCAGTCACGATAAATATATGTTATTATTTAAATAATATACTAAAAACAAAACTGTAATTTCTATGAGCCAGCAACACCAACAGCAAGAGTAATAAACATAGTTCATATTGATTTTTGCGTGCCAAAAGAAAGTGATTATATGCAACCATATAGGGACGAAGTTTTTACACCGACACCGACAATCCTTCAAATGTTTCAGTAAAAATAATTTATTAAATTAGCGAGCACGATTTGAAACCTTCGTGTGAAAAATGAAATAAATAAATATTTTTATGATTTGTTACATATGTACATGAGTACGAAATCATCCATTTTATTTGCTAGTCTGGTAAAAATTCAATTCGCAATTGCAATATTTGGCATCAAATCCCGTTTGGGCGGTATGAGCCAAATGTTGCTTGTACCATGATTTCCCGAATGGGATAATGTACCTGTCAAAATCGTATGCGTATAAACGATATTTTATTTTGACATATTTTAGTGGGAAAGTAGGAACAGATCTGATTGTTTGCACACGTGGAAATGTACAAAAGCGTTGTTGACCTGATCAAAACCTCCACTCACACACAAAGTCTATAATTTTTCGATTCATCAGATAACTTTTTCAATCTATTTTTAAGATAATTTGAACAGTCCTGATCTAAGTAGTTAAATGTCAAGAATAACTGTTTCTAAAAGGTACAAAGAACTTATAAAAAACTCATTAATTTCTATTTCTATTTTAGGAAGCTGAAGAGGCAGCTGCCGCAAAAGCGGCTAAATTGGAAGCGCATGCAGCCGCCCACGCAGCCCAAGCAGCAGCTGCAAGTGCTGCCAACGATGCCGAAAATATGCAAAATATGGCCAAAAGTCCATCAGATTTTTCGTGTCACAGCTACGAATTGTTTGTTGGCCAGGAAAAGGGGAATGATGACAACAACAAGGAGAAAATGTCCATCCGGAGCGAAGGATTGGAGTCGGTGAGCGAAATGCAAAGACCAACAGCACCAGCTATTGCATCTGGCACTAGTGCAGCCAAGGTTCGAAAAGTGAGTGCGGTAAGTATGAAGAATGCTTATGCACGTACATGCTAATGAACCAGGTGTTAATTAATCAATTTCTTTGTTCTTGTATAATATGTAGTATAATCAATTAAAAAAAAACTAATAAATTGATTAATTAATAAGACATTTTGACTGATTGAAAATGGAGTTTGTACATAAGTAGAATACCAATTAAAATGTCTATATTTTGACGTTCATAACTAGGCACGTTTTACCTGTAATTTTATCGTTTCATTTTCTTTCTTATTCATTCATCATTAAATACATTGTGTATGTTTCATTATATACATTTGAAAATGTGAGTTTGGTGTTTTATGTATACTTTTTCTGGTAATTAGTTCAAGAGTTATTTTTAGTAGAAGGAGCAGCTACAATTATACACATTTAAGGACTTTATAATAACATTTTGAGAAAATATACCAACAGAAAACGACATATTTTATTATCAGAATAGCATTTGGTAGGTTTTTTTCGGGCCAACTTAGGATAGTGTAATCTTTTGAAATAGAGATTTAGTATACCATACTTAGTGTTCGCATTACGGTAAAGAAAAAAAAATATGTACAGTTTCATCTTTTATATTTTAATCATTTAATGTAAGAAAAAAAATATCGTTCATTTAGAAATGCTTTTTGATTAATCTACATATATGTATATACTTATACATATGATATATGTAACCAAAAATATTATGTTAGCTTTTTTGGCTGGCTTTATCTTTATTCATTACAAACATTAATTTACATATTTTATCAAGATTTCATTTAAGTACTTAGATACATACATACATATGTATATACCCTATTTCTACATTATATAAAAATTTAAATCATTCATTTTTTTTATGCTTCTTCTCTAATCTAGAGAAGAGTATTATATTAAATATGTTCCGAATAACAAAAAGCTTAAGGCAGTTAAGAGAGTAATGCAGTGGCTCTTAACCTTTTCGGGGTCGAGGAGCACATTTAATTACGTGAAACTATCCCGGAGCATCAGAACTAATTAATATTGATTCCAGTAATTTGGATTATATACTGAAATCAAATTTTTCATTTATTCAAATCAAAATAATAACTACATTATATAAATTTAAATCAACAAAAGTAAATTGTTATATATTCAAAATAACAATGATAAAAATAATATAATAAAAAAATCAATGGGATATTTGAGCCTGGCGAGTTTTACATATTTTCCCAATTACATATTGGATCAAACAACCAACACACAATTCATACAATGAACGCACATTATAACAAGAAATCATACGACAAAGACAATTTTACCAAAAGCCATCAATATTATAAATAAAAGTAAAAAGTAAAAACTAAAAAGTAAATGAATGGTTTTTCGTTTTTGCTTCGATTGAAATAAAAGATCTTTTTCGTTCTTCAGTGATCGACCAAAATGGTTTTGCTTTTCAACACTGAAACAAACCAAGTACCTATCACATAAATTAAAGTACTAATATATGTAATAGATTTTAATATTTCGTTTCACTTTTGTTTCGCGGAGCACCTGGGACAATATTGCGGAACAACAATGCTCCGCGGAGCATCCGTTAAGAACCACTGGACTAAAGAATAATTATATACACAACTATGTTAAGAATCTATTAAGATTTTCGTAGCATTACCATTATGGCATGTTTTGAAATATTTAATCATCTATATTTTTTAATTCGTTCACATTTACCTATACTCTATTCTATGTATTATGTTCTATTATTATATAATTAATTATTTAAATTTAATCCATTAACAGCTTTAGAGATCAAATATTTCTGAAATTACATTTTGGTGCTACTTCCGTAATCAATATGTTAGAAAAGATGAAAAATAATTAATATAGGTGAAAAGCCCATAGCCATTTATTGTAAAATTTTCTTTCGAAGTTATCAAAAAAAATTGAATAAATCAACAGATAGCAACTGACAATGTTGCAAAATAGGACCCTTGACATTTAAAATTATTTTTTGTATCAAATCAAGAGTTATCTCGTAGATAACAATAACAGGGGTATCGATTGACAGTGAATGTAAAAAAAGTGGCAATTTTTATGCAACCGTTATCCATAGGCGTCCGCTGACTGAAATTATTGAGGGGGCACAAATTTTTTTTTACGCAATGCAAAAATAAACTCCCTAAAGAACATTAAAACCATTACATCAAGACCTCGATTTGCGTTTTTAATTGGTTTCACAGAAAGACAACGCAAATCGAAATAATTCAGATAATTTAAAATTAAAATATTTCAAAATTAAGATAATTCAGAATTCCGACACTTAAAAAATCAGACAATGAAAAATTCAGATAATTCAAAATTAAAATAATTCAGAATTCCGACACTTAAAAAATCAAACAATGCAAAATTCAGATAATTTAAAATTCAGATAATTCAAAATTCAGATAATTAAAAATTTAGATAATTCAAAATTCAGATATTGCAAATTCTTGCTTTTTCAATTTTCTTTAACAGAAGGACTAAGTTACTGAGCATTTCTTTGATAATTTATGGAAAATAATTACGAAATTCATTTATTATGTCATTAAATTCATTATTGATACATATTTGAGAATTTTAAAATATCGGAATTTTAATCTAATGCCAGAATTTTAAATCATCTGAATTATGAATTATTTGGATTTTGAATAATCTGAATTTTGAATTGCCTGCATTTTATTTGTCTAAATTTTGATTATCTGAATATTAAAATGACTTATATTGGACAATAAATAGAGAACTTGTCGCTACTTTTCTGGCTCCAAATATTAGATTTAAATATTTCGTTTTTTGTTTTAAGTAAAAATGGTTTTTATTCAAACAGAGAAACTGTTGGTGGGCACGTGAACCTACTCCCCCCCCCCCCCCGAGCGGACGCCTATGCTGTTAATCGTTTATCGTTAAGACCCCCCCACCAATGGTAATTATATCCTTTAGCCTTAGTTTTAAATTCGTCGTCTCTCATCCTCAAAAAGAAAGGCTTTTGTTCTAAACTAACACTGATTGATGTCTTAATAATATTTAAAATCATACAAAATACATTCATCGTCCCCAATGAGAAAAGCTTTTGCTTTTGATCTCGAACTTCAATAAAGATCTTGGCTTTTCACAGTTTTTGGTGTATCGTTGCCGGCAGGCTCTAAAAAAAATTTTAGAAAAAAGATCAAAAATGGTAACTTTTTTAGCATGACTCTTTGAGACGATTCAAAATCACACCCAATCCTATCCAGAAATTTTTGAAATGTTGTTTTGAAGTTTATTTCCCTAACAACGTCATCTTGAAATTGATTTTGACTTGTATATGCATCTCTACAATCATTTCCTCATCAAATGATTATCTACTACAGATAGTCTGACGTCAGATTCAAACCTGAAGAAATAGCACAGTGGAAAGAGAATTCGGCTCTAATGATGACGGTATCCTTGAAACAAACAACTATTTTGAAAAGTTGGAGAAATCTTACTATTTGGAAGAGATCGTAAAATTGGAAAAACGTTGAATTAAATGAATCGAGGAGGACTATGTTGAAAAATAAAATGAGTTTTGGTGAAAAAGAACTTTCCTTTATTCATTTTCATGGACTTACTGAACGGCTCTCGTATGAAAATATTATGCATTTTTTCTTTGGGAAAAAGGACTATTTGGAGTTTTTTTAAAACATTTTCATAAAATGAATGATGATGACTTCTAATTTATTCAATTAACAAATTTAATAAATAACACCTTAGGTAATATTGTCAATCCATAGCAAAAATTAAACTAAGCAATTTTTTCTCTACTGAAAATTGTTCAAAAACAGATAACTAAAAATAAATATGAATTTCCTAAAAAATAGTAATTACAAATATGAAATATTCTCCTACATTACCGGTATCACGGTATTAGAAAATTTGAATACCGAAATACCGGTTTTGATAATTTTTTTCGGTTTTCCAATCCCTACCCATGGGATACAAAGCAGGAAGAGACTCATATTGTTCTGCAACGAATTTATAACGAGAGTTTCTAATTTTTGGAAATGTTAGGAAAATTTGTACTTCCTTGATATTCGCTTTACATTAAAAAGCTGTCTCCAAATGTATTACGTAAAACATACAAAATTGAATTAAAAGGAATAAAGAAAGAAATAATTAATAATAATTATACTAATGTACCCATATGAGTACTTATTCATTATCTACCTGGTCTACTTTATTTTAATTTATTTTTTCTGTACAAAAATTACTGTATTGAAATTAAAAAAAATTTATAGCAGTAATTAGCAGTAACGGTAGGCAGTGAACTATTTCGGTCTATTAATAAAACCTTCATTTTTTTCTATAATGAATATTAAGTGGAGTTACAAACTCCATACAAAAGTTATAATATCTTTTGATGCGCTCATACGACGGGTATAAAGATAATAATAAAATATCACATAAGTAAGACTGAATTTTTAATTTTTGTTAAAGGTAACTCAAGATTTTTTGATGGTGATTTCTAGGATTTAAATATGTACAATATCAATGGAATACTTACACTAAATCTTTTGTTGCCTTTTTTAATAATATTTTACTAATTTTACATAATAAAAAATGTTTTAAATTATTGTATATATTAATTGGTAAAACTAGATTGCCTAGAGTTCATTAATTGACCCAGTTAGGCTGCTTAGGAAAAAATTCCTTGAACTCTGCTCGGATCTTAAAAGAGTTAATTTCTGATGTTTTAAAATTAGTTCATTCCATACCCACTATAGTTTTAGTGTATTTTAAAATCTGTATTTATATGTAGTTAGCGTTTCTCCAAACCATTGTAGATTATATTTCATTGTCATACCTTTTCTCATTTTATTCATACATCACCATACAATATTTATGCATTGCAGTGTTACATACATTTTGCCATTAATTTTGTATCGTTCTGTTTGTTTATGTTCCATTTTTACATTAACAAACAAAGTCATGTTGTAAACTTGCCATAATTTATTCTTCCTTTTTTTTATATGTACATATAAAAAACATCGATGCGCCAATAGCTATGTAAACACCTTCATTGGCTCACTAAAGAGAAAAAAATAAATTCTATTAATAATTTTTTTTAATACAAAAATTAATTACACATTTTTATGACAAATTATGATTCAAAGTTTTCTTACTTATATAATTAGCTTTGCCGCACCGATCAATACAATTAAATTAGAAATTTTGTTTGTTTATTTATTTTAATTTTTTTTTTAAATACATAGAATTAAAAAAAAAGAATTTTTTTATAACAAATTTCATAATTCATTTATAGATTTTTTCACGTTATTTTTGTAATATTTCTTGCTTGAATTATATTAAAAACCGAATTAAGTCCATTCATCATGTAAAAAGGTAGGTCGTTTAGATTGTACATATTATTTACAAAAATAAAAATTATTAAAAAACAAGATTAAATATATTTTTAAAAAACTTACTATATAATAGTTTTAAATATAGAATTATACATACTTAATAATTTTTTGAATAATTTTTGAATAAATTAGTAATACATAATTATAAATGCATAATTTGTCATAAAAAAAATTAAAGTTAAATTTTGTTAAATTCATATAGAAATTATATATATATATATACATATATATATACAAAAATATATACAAAACACATATTATAATTATTTATATAACAAATTTTTTTTACAAATTTTTGAGATTTATTTCTGTATACTTAGGCATCGCTGTCATTACCTGGATCTCCATTTAACATAAGACGAGGTTCGCGTGGTTCTCATCAGGTAAATTGTGATTATAAAATACAGTTAGTATACCCATTTCCCCATTTCTCATCAGTATATTGGGTTGGTTCTGTGTTCACTTTGGTAGTAGCCTAAAATACTGTAGGCCAATGGGAATTCGGTTATATCTTTGGTATATACATACCTATACATATCTTTGAATGGAAACGTATTCCAATAAAGGAGGGGGTATATTTATTTTGAATGGTGCGCCAATTAAATCCAGAGTACCTACTCAATAATTTTATTTAAAAAACATGTCATCAATCTTGAAAGTATTTTCATCATGATTTTTTTAAATTTTTTAGTTGGTTAGATGTAAATATCAAAAATTTGGCAAACTTCCTGATAATCATCAGTAGTTTCAAACCTTCAAGTACTAGTTAGTTTATTCAAGAATTACAAAAAATTATAACTAGTTAGTTAATTACTTAACCCTTCCCTAGGCGCTGATATACATTTTTACCACCCACCCATATTATAAAAATTTCCTAGATTGCTAAGTTTAAATATTTAGACAGATATCATTCAAAATTATGTCGGATTTTCCATCAGAAATAATTCGCCCGCACAAGGATTAATTTAACTTGCTGCTTATTTGCTGGGTGTCTTAATTGTCTCATTAGTTGCGGCCAAAATGGTCATATCTAAACGGTGAGTAAGTATAGGGTATAATTTGTAGTATTAGCCTATAATTTAGGCGTAAAATTTGAACAAAGGATATCCGAATATAGTCATGTATGAATCAATCATCACAGATTTAATGACTTCAATAATTCTACAATATTTAAATATTGGTCTAATTGTTCTGCAGATGACTTTTTATATAGAAATGTGCTTCAAAAATATCGATGGTCTAGTTTGAATTGATCTTAACCCTCATTTTTTGAAAAATACGTTTTTTGCGCCATCTGTTAATCCAGTGCTACAGGCTACAGAAGATGAATACTAACAGAGCGGACACCGCTTTTTAGTTCGAAAAAAGCGGCGATTTAAACGAAAACAGTCAAAACTTTAATACACATATTTTATTAGAAATGTAATTGTAATATAGGTACACTTAAAGTTAAGTCGACATATCGACAATCCGAACATTTTTCAATTTTTCAAACAGACAAATTTTTTAACCGAAATTCAGCTGCCAATCTGTTAGTATACACCATTTGTACTAAGGGGATATAATTCTGCTAAATATTGCTCAGTCGGTAATGTAGATTTCTGGAGATTTCCCTATTGAATAATACATGACACAACGAATATATGTAAAATGCTCTGCTATGTGTGATATATCTTAACTTAATAACATATAATTCAAAGCAAACCTAACATATTCTGTATATTTACATTTTTATCTTTAAAATAAAAATTTTCTTTTAAATAGTTTTTTGCTACTCCTGTAAAATTTTGTAAATGTCGGTTGAGACCTATTCAAACTAGGCCAACGATATAATTCAATTTTTTTTAGATAACTAGCAACATACATCTACCATAGTACATTCTTGTTCTTACTTCTCTCAGATTATTAACAAATTCCTTTTATAGAATTCCTAGAAATAGAACCATTACTAATGAGCTAATTTTATACAATTATTTATATATTAAATTGAATATCCATCAAAACAATTAGAAAATAAATATTTTTAAATTGTTACTCATATTTTCTGGAAGTTTGTAGAATCTCAAATGATTTTAGCGACCGTTATTCTATAGTCACACTTTCACTATACCTACATACATATGTATGTATGTATATGTATAATATTGTTCTTGAATTGATAATTAAAGTATCTGTACTCCCTGTAAAATTATCCTTAAGCAGTACTGAAACAAAGTCCTTTGACGAATCGTTTTATTTTTTCATCGTTAAGTTTTTTTTTTTTTAAACATATAAATTATTTGTATTTTTCGTTATGTTTAATTTAATTTAACTGATTTTGAAACATTTAAAATTTGTTTAAAAACAATTTAAAACACACTCATAAAAACATATGATTGACTAATTTCTATTTAATATCTTAATTCTAATCCTTTCTAATATAATTTATATACAATAATAGGTCACTTGATGTTAATTTAAAATTAATAATAATAAAAACAATGAAGATCTAAATCAGCATCTTCAAATGTATAATTACATTATTTAAAATTTTACTATAACGATAAATTTACAATTTAACTTTTTCTTTATAGCCTATAGTACGTACACAAACTTCAAGTGAAATTCTAGACAAAATTATTATGCAATTAAGTTGTGTTTTCGCAATATTGCACGATCGAAATTTGTGTGCGAAATCTACAAAGAAGAGTCGACAAAATTTTCCGTTCGATTTTCAATAGGAATATCCATAAAAAGGACTATGTAAAGAAAATGGCGCAAGGAAATTCCAACACAAAATTTTAAATAATAATGAAAAGTTTAAATTAATTTCTTAATTTTTTTTTTTTAACTTAAAAAGTGACTTATTATGATATAAATTCTATCTTTCTCTTTTGGAATCTCTATAAATTTTTTTTAGGAATATCTCTTTGTAAACATTGCAAACCTTCACTTTATTTTTTACTATTTTTCTATATTAATCAATATTTATTCCGTCGTATATAAAAATAGAGAAAAATTCGTCAAAACATACAAAATGTCTTCCACCTAATACAACTAAAACAATAACTTATAGGTATTTCAATTTGAGTTTAATTAAATGTGAGAAAAATGTCTAATAACGCCGTCTAATAAGTATGTGTAGTTGTTATTCCTTATAATTATTTATATTTTAAAATATTTTTTTAGTTTACAATACGAAATGGACGTGGACGTTTTGGCATACCAGGAAGCGATCGAAAGCCACTGGTTTTGTCAACGTATTTGGACGCACAAGAACATTTGCCCTATGCAGATGATTCAAATGCAGTTACGCCAATGTCAGAAGAGAATGGCGCTATTATAGTTCCAGTTTATTATGCTAATTTAGGTGAGCTCTTAAGAAATCTTTGACTATTCTATAATTTTTTAATTTTTTTTTAACTTACAGGTTCAAGACATTCTTCATATACATCGCATCAATCACGAATATCATACACATCCCATGGCGATCTATTGGGAACAAAAGAGCAAAAGCTTAGAAGTAGATCGTCTAGAAATCAATCAATGGTACCACCGAACGGCAATCATTTTGCAGATACCAATCATAAAGGTCATCGAGACTATGTAATTGCGTGATAGTTATTGGTAATGAGATAACCGAGTAATGTTTTTAATTATTTTAGGATGGATCAACCGACTGCACCGATGAAGCAGGAAAAGTAAAACATAACGACAATCCATTTATTGAACCCGTCCATGGACAAACCGTTGTTGATATGAAAGGTAATTGTATTTTTATTTAAATTGCTAAATGTTGGAGATAATTTTCATATTGATCTATTACATTTTAAAGAATATTTTGTTTCTAATAATTAAATATTTGTAGACGTCATGGTTTTAAATGACATCATCGAACAGGCAGCTGGAAGACAGAGCCGAGCCAGCGAACATGGAGGTAATGTATTAATTATTATTTTCGAAATAATTTTATGTAAAAATTTATTGTACATGTTTACAATTATTTTAATGATTCTCTATTTGTGTTTGTTGATGATTTCCTTGATTATGATTTCGTTTCTATAATTTTTAGTTTTTACTTATAGACAGATTTACTTGTGAAATTTAAGCAATTGTCCATGAAAGATTTTTTTTTCTTCTATACTATTTTTATATAATATTTTATGTAGACATTTTCAAAATTTGTTCGCGTTTTTTCGTGTTTTCTCTACGAATTGAAGGTTTAGACAGTGGCGAAGCGTGAGAATTATTGATCCTATCAACATGAGACTAATTTAAAAAAAAACTTACGTCATTTTTATACCAGAAAACGAAAAAAAAACTGGTGAGGCACCGAACATCTTGACCGTTTTTT
>JANSTT010018234.1:0-14380 GCA_026745375.1 Platyura marginata
CAAACCCAGAGATGGCGCTGCATGTACCGTTTTGAAATCGATTTTTGGAAAATCCTTATTTATCGAGATATTTTCATAAAAATTTGTATTTAGGGATTTTAGGGGATGCCCTTTCTAATGGCGCTAACAGTTTTTCGATATTAATGATTCTTGTAGATCTTTAGCTGAAATCTTCTGCATAGTCTGATGCATCTTGTGGATCTTCACCTGAAATATTCTTCATAGTATGTTGATTCTTGTAGATCTTTACCTGAAATGCATGTAAAACAAAAGACGAATTTGTAAGTTTTTTCCATTTATTAGAATCAATTTTTCGTATTTAATTTACATTTCATTAATAGATTATTATTTTTTTATTATTCCTGGGCACCTAAACATACATCGTTCAGTTTTTGCTGCTCCAGAGGCTCATGTCCTGTTAGTGCTCCAGAAATTTCTAAGTTGAGAGTTTAGTAGATCATTGGAATCCTTTCCTAGGCTGTTTTGTTGTTGGTTTAGTTGCAATATGATTGCGAGATTGTAACTGCTAACTATAAGACTAGAAATTTCATCCAAAAATCGGTGGGACGTGGAATTCTAAGTAGCCTAGAAATAAGAAATTTAAAAAAAATTAATTGAAATCTTAATTTGTTGTAAGAAATAGAAAAAATCACACCAAATATTAGAAATATTTAAGTCAATGATCTTCTACAAGATTCATCAATGGGGGGAAAAAACCGCCAAAATGTACACTATGAACAGAGTATTAAGTTTTCGTCGGAAAAATGCTCTATTGAAAGGGAAATCCATTATTTATATGAACATGAACGATAAAATTGAATTGGCTCATGTGCGTGAGCCATTATTGTAAACCAAAAGTCTTCGGCTCAAATCTTACTAGTGGCGACAATCTTATTAAAAATGCCCATCAATTCTCTGTCGTTTTGGGATCACTGGGAATTTTCCAGTGTGTTCTTCTGGGTTTTCCCTTTTCCGCGATTTATATCATAAATAAACGGAGCACGATTTTTCTACTAGAATCCGAACACGACGATCATAAGGGGAATGGATATAGTTTGAGAATATGAAAAAAATCCATTGATAAAAATGCTAGGGGGAAACTGGTGATATTTCCTGGCATTTTTTCGCAAAACTCTAAGAAAGTAATTGGTTTGCTTGCCACTTTAATTTGATACCAAGTTTTTGGCGTTTTAAAGGTCTATAAAAAGAAAGTACATAATTCAAAAATTTGACCTGGCAACACTGATTAGTATCCATTTTATAAAGAACCAAAAAAATTATGATGCCATCATTACAGTAAGACCATTCCAGACATTTTATATTTTAAGCAGCAATATGACAACAAAAACCTTTATAATGCACTCCCCTCTCTCTCTCTCTCTCTCTCTCTCTATAACAACATGCAAAAGACAAAAGATGAAAAAATCAAAGAAACTTCAAACATTGAAAATGTTTTTCCTTGCAAATCGCATATCTTACCTTTATATCTAAGTTTGTATGGATACATATGTATGTGTATGTGTTATATGTTGAAAAAGAAAAATCTGAAGAAAGAAAAAAAAAAAAAACAAATCGCTGAGACATTGATATTTTACAAAATACTTAAAGACTCGTAGATTTATATAACGAAAAGGAAACATAAGTAAGGGATAAGTCACTGACATAGACTTCCTCTAGATTTGTGTTCATTTTCTTTTCACCATTTTTCCCGATAAAACTTTTCATAATATACCTATGTACAGTACATCCATATCCATACATACATACATACAAACATATTATATATACATACATACATATATACAATGTTTGTATATGATAGCATAGAAATATGGCGAAAGGTATCGTCGTATCGTCGTTGGTGCAAAAGGACCCACTCAACTGTAAATAAAAGTAAATCAAATGGAATTGGAGAAAAACACTTGAAAATCTGTCTGAATAATAATTGTTATTATTTTCATGTGAAATATCCAGTGCAGTGTAGTAATGGTGGGGCTACTATTTCTGTTCTCTATTTTTTTTTTGGGTTATAACAAAATGGATTGCAGCAGCGCCATAACGGTAGGCGATGGAATTTTTTCGTACATTATTTTTATTCTCTATAATTTTTGAAATACTCATTTTTTCTGTAATCCAGACAATTTTTCGAGTAAATGATTTTTAAAAACCTTAGAAATGATATAAAATTGATTGCAGCGCCATAGCGGTAGGATGTGGTTTTTTTTTGGTCTATCAACAAAATCTTCATATTTTTATTCTCTATCATTTTTGTTATACTCATTTTTTCTGTAATCCCGACAATTTTTCGAGTATCTACTTAGAATGAAATATTCTTTAACTGATCAGCTTATATGCTGTCGATATGTCCCACCCTAACGATCGGTCGGCCTGTCAAATAATTATTTTCTGACCGATATTTGAAGCAACCAACTGGAACAAAAAGAGTTCTCCGAATAATGGTCCCGTAGTTTAGAAGATATGAATTTTTTATGGAATTTTAATTGAAAATCTAAGGAATAAGTGAGGGAAATTTGGGAATATTAGGAAGATTTTCGGTTATATTATTTTATGTAAAGACATATCACTTATTTTCAAATTTTGTTCGTTATTTATTTTATTGTCTGCTCTCTAAACATTTGATTATACTCCCCACCCATCTACTCCACTGAAAACACCTTTAACTACATATACATATATACAGTACCTACACACTGAAAAATGATTATTTTTGATAAGAATTTTCTGTATTCTATATAGAATTTTGTCTTTTTCTTAAACAAGAGCAGAAAAAATGTGACTCTGGTTAGTTTCCAGAATATTTGTATTGAGTAAAGAATTTTTTCTTTTTTCTTATCCCAAATTTATGTTTTTTGGCGTTCTATTTTTCTGTTTGTATGTACGTCATACGAATTCTTATTTTTATTTTCATTCTAGTTCTGTATTTAGACGAAATAGCACAACACAACTAATAAGAACACCAAAATCCAAAAAAAAAAACGACCAATCCTCAGAAGCCTTAGAAGTTACGTTTGCCTGCATTGCCACACAATCAACTAAAGACCAACAATAGAAGAACTAACATGCCGGAAAAAAAAGAAAAAAAAAATTCTATTTGAGAAAGAAACTCAAATAATCATCGCAATTAGTACAGCTTGATAAACTCAAACAAAGGAGTGGAGCACAAGAGACCTTTCCACAACAGCAGTTGTACCAGCTACGTAGAACATTTATACCCATCTCTTTATATGTCGCTATATACATACTTATTCCCATAAAGAAATAATAATGTTTGAAATGGCAAGAGAGAGGGGACGCTTTAGTCTTTGGCATAATATTGAACAAAGGCATCCTTCCGGCAGAATTTAATTTCTTGCTATTTGGTTTACGAAATGATTCTTGGGAGTTCACCTCAAAACAGTCTCAACACACTTTATATAATAACAGTGTAGATTGTAGAAGTAGAGTAGAGTAGAGAGAGAGGTGGTGCAGAGGTACAGAGTACACTTGTTATCGGAATTTGTTAATTATTGCCCTCTCTGACAAATTGGGCAGGAAATGTTATTGTATGAAATGTTATTGTGTTGCCTATGGTGGGGTGCAGAAGAAAATAATTTTAAAAATTTCTTGAGAATTTACTATACCGACATTTGTAAATGTAGAATCCTTGAATTCTTTTTACCGACCAAATGGCTCCGTGGTTGCTGGAGGTCCCGGATTCAAGACTGACTGGGGGGTGAAACATGAAGTGTTTTTCTCTGGCATGTTGATGTGTGAATCTGAGGCCGGGTGGTTGGATTTCACTTAAAAACAATCTAAATAGTTGCAATCATCTCAAGAATGGCAATGCTTAAAGAGTGGCGGTGGAATGGCCGAGCATTTCTAAGGTTTCCAGAAAAGGAAACACATCAAGTGCTGTATTTTCCCACACAAAATGAGATTGTAATGTAAATAGAGGTACAGTAAACGTGGAATTGATAAGGACCCAAAAAAGTGGTCTATGGTGGGTCCAATAAGCACCACCACCTTAACCTAACCTAACTTATCCTTTTTTCTTTTTCCAATGGCACTACAGACCGAATCAACCCTTGGTCACCTGCAACAGTTCTCTATTCACTGCTCTCCTTCTCCAGCTCCGTACGCCGAATAGGTCTGCCCTGTCCTGACCTAATCTAGTCATCTTTTCCCAGTCTTTCCTCTGGCCTTCTTTTTCTATCTGTGCTTTCCTTGGTATGTACCGTGGTTGTACCGTATGCGCCGTATGATCTTCTTCTGCTCTACGGGCCCGTAATAATCTTTCTTTCTAAGGTGTTCATGTTTCACTCCCGAAGGTGAGTACTGGGCGCAATAATGTCTCGTACACTTTAAGCATAGTTCGTTTTTGGACGTTTTTGGACTTAAAGACACAAATTAGAGAGTAAAAAGTACGGTTCCGTTAGTTCGTACCCGAGGTACGTAAAGCGTTCGACATTCTCAGTGTTGTGGTTCGTCGATCGTAATGTTGTCCCTTGTCCACTGTATCATAAGTTTTGTTTTCTCTTCAATGATGATGAGGCCCGACTTCTTTTGGCTGGCTGGACTGTTGAGCGTCACATACGTTTTATTTGCCACTCCTTGTTTTAGTGTACAGTAGGTACATATCCGATTAGTAGATCTATTTAATGTCACGTGTTAATTTTACTTGTCACCTCTACCTATACACAAGAGGAAAGAGGCTTTAAATGCAAAATGGCGATTGAGTCAAAATTGTATATATAATGGCGTCATGTTTATTCTCGGCGCCTCTATCTCGCTGTCACTTTTTGATGCTGCCAGATACTATACTTTTGTATGCAAGATCTTGACCATATTTACGGGAAATTTGTCAATGCACAAATATCTTTCCATTATTACAAATTAAATACTCTCTCTCTCTCTCACCAAAACCATTGAGCATTTTTAATTTTATCCATATTACGTTGCTCACTTTACATAAATAAATATAAGTCACATCTTCTCTGTCCACCTTCTATAATACCAGCCTACATTCACATCACTACATCTATACATCATATATGCAGTTAACAAATAAAATTATTCCTTACTGACTTATATATTTTTGATGAAATTCATGTCAAAGCTCACAAAAACAAACACGTCATGTTCACCATGCATGCATTATGTGTACACATTACCGTCGTATACCGTAGACTTACACCCTTCCATATCCATATCCATATCCAAAACTCCTCTCATTTATGGCATCTCGTCATTGCACATACATACATAAAATACATTTTCGCATCACAGGTTCTTTTTAATAAGAAAATGGAAAAGCTCACAGAGCCGTTCACAGCGCAAAGGTTTATTAAAAGTTTAGTTCACCTTTTATGTGTACTTTAAAATTCATGAGAGGTTATGGGGACGGTGTTTATTTTTTTTTTCCATCTCTAACTCTATACAGCAGCAGGCAGTTTATGGAAGAAGCAAAAAAAAAAAAAAAAAAGGAAGAAAAAAAACGTTTACCAGCACGACGACGTTTTATGTTTGCCTGCTGTGTACCTACAAGCTCCAACCTACATTATATTGAGTGGATAGATGTGGAAGAGATGTTGGAAGGATATGTGTAGGAGGGTGGTTTGATGGTTAAACTGGTTTTTCGATGGATTACTGTCGCTTTTGGATCAAATATCTGGCTTAAAGATGAGAATTTCCATTTTGAGAAGACTTAATTATTTCTGGTTAGCCTTTTTTTTGGCGGATATTTTAGTGGAAAACCATCTCTAAGTCATCCTTGATTTTTGAAAATCTACATACTAAGTAGCCAAACATTTTCTTGACATTTAATATGAATAGATGCAGTAGATTTTATATATTTTCCAATTAATTTTCACGCAATAATATGAAAGCCCCGAAAATTGATATTCACCAAAGTAAAACTCTAAATTCAAATGAGCCTTAGAAATTGACCTGATGCTGTGTTTAATGTCCTTTTTTCCTTCGTTAAAAAACGTTATCTTATTTTTTCCGGTTTTTTTTTGTTTTTTGTTTTTTCCCATTAACCCAAGCAACGTAGAGAAGCAAGAAAGAGAGAGAGAGGGATCAATCGAAATAAATTCTCTGTAATCCCATATTGAATCATGCTGTCCAGCATTTAAGTGGATTCCTGTCGTTTTATTGAATTCACCCCCTTCCCATTCTTCGACATTGTACATATATAAATTATATGTCCCAGTGAAACATTCAAAATTGGATAATTCAATATCTCAATCGACTATCGAACAGGAAGTGTGAAAATTTTCAATGATATTCATCGGGTCCTCTCTCGTCACTCCTTCCAATGTAAATGTTCCATGTAATTTGTCAACGCTCTGATGCTCATCAACGCGTGTTGGTTGTTGATGAAAAGTACGAAAATATCCCCTCTAATCTCATTTACATTCAGGCGTGATTAACTAAGTTTATTAGCGGCACTGGGTAGTTGCTGTTGTTGGTGTTGTTGTTGTTGTTGTTGTTGGTTTTTATTCGATTTTTTTTTTTTTTTTTGGGTTTTGTTGTTTTTCAATTTAATTAAAATCAAGTCAATTGTGAAACTTTTTGGAAAATTTATTTTAATATCTGAACGAACACACGTCTGTCATTTGAGCAGGCAGACAGTCAAAAAGTTTGCCTGTTTTTCCTTTTTCCAAAAAATAGAAAATAAAACAAAAAACGAAAATACAATGTGTTGTGTCTAATTATTTTCGCATTAAGGTAATTAAAATGGAAAAACCGATTAAAACTTTGTGACATAGAAATATGCTTGTTTGGATTTTGTATGCGTGTGTGTGTGTAATTGTGTATTATGTTGGCCGTCTAAAGCAATAATATTGTAAGTCGATTATAAAAATTGGGATAATTTTAAAATTTTTTTTTTAAAAACAAATACGTAGAATATAGAATAATTTAGCTTAGTTTGTATCTCAATTATTATTTAGTGCGACTTAAGCAACATAGAAAGTTATGAAAATTGGAAAAAACTTCGTATATAAAAATTGCAACTTCTTTTAGGTCATAAACTCTATATGAATATTTTCTACAAAAAAAAACATCTCTAATTAAACATTCTGAGTGTAGTTAGCATGATATTTTTATTCCTTGTTCCTTTTTTTATTTATAATTAATTTTTATTTATTTTTTTATTGTTATATCTTTTTTTTTTTTATTGTTTGTTCCTTCATTTATTTGTTATTCTTTTTTTTAATTTTTTTATTATTTATCCCTATATTTATTTTTCATTTCTTTAATTTATTTTTTAACTTTTCTTTTAGTTTATTGTTTCTTTTTTTATTTTTTGATATCTTTTTATTCCTTTTTTCAATTTTTTTATTCTTATATTTATTTTTTATTCCTTTTTTTTATTTTTTTATTGTTTATTCTTTTTTATTTTCTTTGTTTATATGTAGTTTGTTCTTTTTTTTAATTTTTTATTCCTTTTTTAATTGTTTTATTGTATATCTCTTTTTTGTTCTATTTTTTAGTTTTTTGTTTCTTTTTTATTTTTGTTATCTTTTTTTTAAATTCTTTTTTATTTATTTTTTATTCCTTTTTTTATAATTTTTTATTGTTTGTTCCTTTATTTATTTTTTATTCCTTTCTTTATTTATTTATTGTTGATTATTTCTTTTTTTTTATCTTTTTATTTCAAAAATTTGCTATAAAATTGAGGTATAATATAGGATAGCAATGGGTAATATACAATCCTAATTCTACTTAAGATATTATTGCTTTGGATCGGCATATGTAAATTTATAGATCCATGTAACATTTTGAATTAGTCGCATCTTTTCAAATTCTCTAATCTCTATTCATATATGCTTATCGTCGCATTTTATGGCGAACTTTTCTTTATAGGTATTATATACATACCAGTCATGGTCCCATCTATCTACCGACGCCCCACCCCTCACCCCTCCTTCCCCATCTACGACCTACGCAATCAATGGGAACCACACGTTTATACAAATTTTATTCGCTATGTCAAAATATCAAATTAAACCAACATGAAACAACGTTGATGAGCAATAATTCATGTGTAAATAATCAAAAACCCTATTTGAATTTATAAACATGATTTTGCAGTACGTAAATCATTAATTATTATTCATAACCTGTGTATCACTTCATGCCAAATAGATTATCTGTATGGATAACTCGGGGATGTGTAATAACATTTATGGATATAGTATGGATAGATACAGATAGATATGTATGTAGATAGATTCGAACATACCAGTTATGTATAGGGAGGAAAGGTCCAATTTCTGCAAACTGGTCACTGTGTAATATGCGGAATGTTGAATGGACACAGTAAATCATAATTACTAATTTATGTTACATACATACAAACATATATAGATAGATAGATAAATGGCGCCCAACACATTGTATTCTCTCTGTTCCTATCAATGATAAGTTTATAGTTTAATTTAATGAATCGAAATAAATAATAAAATACTAATATAAATAATGGCACAATGATAGAGATTTAAATTGTATTAACGCATATCGTATCGATAGCTTCAGCCATCAGTTGTATGCAATTTACACCGTTCTTACGTAGAATATGTAGCAAATGTAACAAACTACATTTATTACACGTTCACTGGCAGTTTATTCAACTTACAACTTACGAATCACACAACAATAGAGATCGGCACTACAATTGTGTATCTTCATAAAAAAAGTATACCGAACTTACACTTTAATCATAGAAATCATAAAAATGCATAGAACAAAATATTACACATGTACGAAATAATCGCGTAGTCTACGAAAAGCCATCGTAGAAATCGCCGAAATATAGGAAGTATAAAATTATACACACCGTAAAATATTTCAATTAAACGCTGTAGTAAATTTTTTAATATTTAAAAATGAGGAATGGTTAATTTTCCACCAAGATCTCTTCATCACTAAATATAATACAAATTTATTTAAAAAAAATTTTTTGAATTTGAATTAAATTTTTAAATGAGTTAATTAATCATAAAATTTTTCCAGTGTAGACTATTGTCTCTGTATTTGTCTCTGTATTTGTGTGCCCATCACCGACACAAAATATGTTCGATTGAGTTTGTATACATTTTCTAGACTAACCATCACCAATTAATTAACTACATAACTATTCAACATTTACTACATTGCTAAATGTAGCAAATGTCGTAAAAGTAATATTTTACCTATAGTTTTTACATTTTTGAAGGAACAAAATACGTTTCTAGTATATGTCACAATCGTTAAATGTAGTATATGTCACAAACGTTTTTTTTCTATACTACATGCATAACATCGACCGAGACTCTACAAAAGTTTCGCTTTGACCGCATAATAGATCATTATACACAGAAAAGATCACGAGTACCTACAATCTACATTAACCATAGCAAATTATAGGTAAAAATCTCATAATCACGATTCATTGATGAAAAGTGGCAGCGTGTTGTGGCTATTATAGACATCATCATAATTATTATTTGTTAACAAATTAAAAACTGCCTTGTTTTCTCATTTATATGATAATCAAAGTCATTAATATATTTTAAAAAAAAAAACTCAATTAAAACTTAAAAGGAGGCATGCGCTGCTCAAGATTTCATATTGCAATTCCAATAATGGAACAAAAGATATAATTCGCTGATTAGAATGCCATCATAGTCATAGTGCAGCCCTTCTTCAATAATTCGTTCGAAAATTAAAATAACAATGCATATATGTATGTATAGAAGATCTCTTGCCTTGTTCTCATAATAAATTTATGCACCAGATGTGAGACCGTCTCTCTGCCTGCATCTGATTCAAAAATTTGTATGCATTATGCACATTGATTTATCGCAGAAAATATGTTTGCGCTAATTTCGCACGTAGGTTGTAGAAAACTTTTTATCTTAATTAAAATCGATTTGAATTTGTACCCACATCATGTTGGTTTTCTACCAATAGTATGGATTTCATCAATGGAATCATTTTTAATATCAGAATATTCCTGTAATGAATTTTTTTTCTATTTGATTTTAGTGCTGAAGGAATTTGGATTTGTAATTAAAAAGGGATTTGAACCAACCACCACTCAATCGCCGGTTAGTTAACAGAATGCCGATAGGTGGAGAAGCTTTTTTTTTGTCTATTCGACTATCTGAACCATTCTGGGATTCTGGCCATTCTGTCTGTTTGTGCATTGAGCAAGAATATAATGAGAGTTTTTCAGGAGGATACGGCAGCTCAAATATTTTCAAAATTTATTAAGTGATTATGAGGACTGGAATTTTTTTGGTCTATTGAACGCCGATTGGTCGAATATTTTTTTCCTCATAGATATTCGAAAAAGCTAACTAGAAAAAAACAATTCTCCGAACAATGCTCCCGTAATTTAGGAGTTATGAATTATTTAAAGAACTTTTATTAAAAATCTAAAGGAAATTTAAACAAAAAAAATCCTTTTTCCCGAATTCCAACAATTTGATCTTTAAGTAAATAATTTTAATATTTTCAAATGATTTGTGAACATTTCAAGTATATTTGTATACTATAGAATTTCCCATGTAGGTACCTATTTCCACACATTTACTATAGAACGCCTGAAAACGGCTTAAATTCCGAACAAAAAAGAAAATTAGATTTTGAAACATTTTTAAAAATACTTAAGATAATGACATAACATTTATATATCGTTGGATTCGTACAAATCTCAGCTATAATTTGTGGCTAAACTTCAATTCCATGATTTTTAAAAAATCCTTTACTGATGTCGTGTTTTAGGAATTAGTTTTCTATTAAACTTTCTCACTATAACGATAGACGGTCGGCTTGTTTTTTTTTCCGATAGATATTCGAAGCAGCTGATAAAAAAAGGTTCTCCGAACAATGGTTCAGCAGTTTAGAAGATTTAGATGATTTTTTTAAGTAAAGAACTTTCATCTAAGGGATATACATATGTAAGGAAAACTTGGGAAAATCAGACCAAAAAATTTTTTTCCCGAATTGTATACTAGATATGAATTTTTTTAAGGAAAAGTAATTTTTGTCCATAAATAAAAAAAATCTGCATCTTAGACATAATACCATTAGAATTGATTTTCCACAGTTGTGAACCGAAAGTATTTTTATCGTTTTGTACTAGGCCCATAAAGGGGTGACATTTTTAACTTTTTGATAGAGAAAATTAATAATTAGAAGTCAATTTATTTAATAATTAGAAGTCCATAACAAGCTTTAAAATGAGATATTAGGCATCCGAATATTAGATTAGATGAAATTAGATATTTAAAAATTTGCGACATCATGCCCCGGTCTCCCCTACTTAGAAATTGATGTTGATTGAGTTGTTAAATTAAGAAGGCTTATATAGAAAAGAGAGGACCTTAACAATTTGTGTCTTAGAATGTATCTTGAACAAAGCAGTACTTGAGGTGTTTGTTTTACGAAAACCTTACAAATGCTTGGAATTTCAACGCTATTTTTAAGCATTGTCATTTTTTAGAGATAATTTAGACTGTTTTTAGGTGCAATCCAACCACCCGGCTTCAGATTCAAATCAACATAGCAGAGAAAAACACTTCATGTTTCATACCCAATCTGTCTTGAACCCAGGAATTGAATAAGTTCTTTGTGGGAATTTTTTTTTAAACACAAATTGTCCTTGTACTTATTATACTGAAATCAACTTAAACTTAAATATAATTTACATAGAGTCAAAATCCTATTTAATATCTTATCTGAAAAACGGATGTTGTAATAAGGAAGTAAATGATTTGTGCAGCAAATCTTTATTTAAATATTCTACGAGTAATATTTTTATACATTCATGCAAAGTCTACCCATTCTATTAAAACGACGTCACGCTCCAAGGAAATCCTTCTTTGCTATGAATTTAAAATAATAAAATTTCGTAAATTTCCTTTTCGCAGAAAAGTTTCTCTTTACTGGAAAAGTTTTCAGTTATAGAGAATAGTATACACTAGTGCATGTACAACATATGTATGTATATATGTCTATATATATAGTTAGTGTAGTGTATATTGCTCCACTGCAACCGAACATAATCAACAGCCAATATAAAAATAATAAAATTCATAACTGCAAACTTGCAGCAATTTATTTTATAAAGGAAACTTTCCAACCCCGACAGTACAGTACATAAATATATATATACTTTGCTCGTATAAAGTAACTTCTGGAAAAACATTTGGTTTCTCTGGGATTTCCCATCTTCTTTACAATTTTTCCCAATTTTTATATAATTTATATTATGTCGGTATACATACATACATACATACATACATACATACATACCCATATATAGTCCATTGTATAAAAATGATTATAATGGAATTACCAATATCTTGACAAAAATTGTCTTCATCATATTTCTTTCGAGAGATTCCTCACTTAACATAATATTTAACTTAATGCATCCGGAATTAAGTTTAGGAAAATGGTCGTGCTAATAAAAGGCGGGTAAGCCTCATGCGGTAATTAGTAAAAGAAGCAAAGCTCTTGTTAAAAGCACTTAAAATAATTTAATTAGCTTGTGATTGAGCCTACAAAATTTAATTATTCACTTCTTCCTATATAGAAATACAACACCCATCTATGTACTGTATATATATGTATATAGTGTAACTTTCTATATACATATCTACTCTACATATATATAAAATTAGATAATATTGTACAATATGAGTATATATACTATATGTACCTATAGTAGATCTAAAAGTGGCGACGAGTATAATAATGTATATATATATATACTACTCTGTTATTATGCAAATATGTTGTTTTCCATTTGAAAGTTTGAAAATGGACCAACATTGGATGGTGCCGTCGGCTAGAAAACGTGATGCCTTTTGTTCGATTGATTCAGACAAAAACCATTTCATATGATATTCATTGCCTTTTCGTATAGAAAACAATTCGATTCCCCGGATGGAGGGTTATATAATATAGGAAAAATAAAAAAAAAAAAAAAAAAAAAAAGGGAAAACATTTTCAGTACACCACCCACACTTTATCCACTTTTGTATATAACATCCTGCATTCACAACTAATATTCTATGATATAAAAGGATTGAAAGGAAGCAATAAAGTGCCTGTATCTCTGTATCGATACAAATTATTTTACGCAATTGATAAAAATTGCTTTCGACGCAATGGAGCTTGTATTTAAATGTTATGTCTATTGTAAGAGCTTTTATTGTTATGTTTTGTGCTTTAAATTGTTTCGTTTTTATTTATTATTAATAAATTCAGTTTTTTTGATTTATTTGCGTTTGCACTCTAATAAATTAAATTAAGTAGGTTTTTTTCTTCTTCTAATTCATGAACGAAACAATCGTCTTTCAAAGGAAATTTTTTTTTTTTAGAGATTACCCTTGTAAGTAATTTGGTTGTTATAGGATAAAATACCTCCTGACCAAAATCCCACATGAAATTTTTCATTAAAGCGGATAAAATCCCCCCCCCCAGGGACAAAATCCTTCTTGGGACAATATCCTTCCCGGACAAAGAGAATTCTGTCAAAGGAGATTTTGTCCAATTACCAATTAACAAATTGGCCTCGTTTTTTTGAATATATTTTTAAAAAAATTATCGAATCTGTATTACCATTTTTCAATACAAATTTTGTTGCCAATATTGAAAAAATAAAAAAAAAAACCAAAAAAAAAAAATTTTAAAAAGCCTTTGAGTCGATGATTTTAAATAAAGCCCTAATGGAGGATGGAGGATTTTTTCCATTATTATTTACCAAAAAAATTACCTGAAAAACCGCACCGTGTACACCCATCCCTTGATATGCGCGGTAGTTATCGCTCAAATCGAAACCGTGTAAAACGAGACAAAGCTTCCTTACAAAAATGAGGAGTATTGGAATTAAATTCTAAGCCGTGTAAAACGAGTCAAAGAATATAAGGAAAATTCGTAGATACGTGTTCTTAATAACCGTGTAAAATGAGACAAGAAGGATTGTATGGCAAAATCGAGATTGGTTCCATTGAATGCCGATTGGGCTATACTTGCAACCGAAGTAGGTTCCTAGACATCGGTCATAAAGTATGAACCGTCTTAAGTCGAGGACTACCTGTAATATGTAATAAAATGTTATAAAATATATTTCTTAGTAGAAATGCAAAATTATCCTTTCTCGTATTTAGTATTATTTACAAACTTATACCCGTCAAAGGGAATGCCACAACGGAGCGTTAGTTTGTGAAATGAGTGCATTTAATGCAAAGTAATCGATTTTGTGAAATGGGTGCGTACATAAATAGAAAAAACAAAATGTGCATCCCTAGCGAATATTCAGGTGAGGCAAGTGAAATTGTGCTTCACCTGAGATCTCAATAAATAATTTCTAAATTTTATT
>JANSTT010018235.1:0-14374 GCA_026745375.1 Platyura marginata
ATAAAAAAATGACTGAAAAAATATGAATATTTCGAGCTTAGCTGTCACATTTCGCTTTCGCTACGGAATGAACAAATCGCGACCAAAATACAAGTCCTGTTATTTTTTTATAAATTAAATAGAAATACTTAAACCTGTTTGTAGCTAACTTAATTGTCATCCTTGATTCAGAAATCAGAACCGATCCTACGAATCTAACACTAGAATTACTAGACACGTCATTTTGACGAAATTTGAAATTTTGATTCAAAATTATTGAAGTTCTAAAAGCATTTTTATAACTAGGCATTATTATTATTATTATTATTATTATTATAGTTAGTGTAGTAAGTTTTATTTGCAAGAGTAGTTCTTCTAGTTATTCTACAACCAATGTCAAGAACAAAAATACACAATCAATTATTAAACAACAATTATAAAACTAATAATTTGACAACAACATAATTAATAATAAGCTACTTTAATTATAAAATCACCTACAGTTAGTTTATGTTAACTTTTATTTATATACAAATACGATTATTTATGCACATTCAGTTTCAACGCTCCAATCCTATTCCTGTTTAATTTATATAGAATATCTAGAAGTATACATAAAATGTGCGTGAATCTAGTGGTAATAAATGACGCTTTAATGTGGGGAAACGCGAGTCTATTCAGAGCGCCGAAACAACTGAACAAAATTGAAACAACATTTCAGCTTACATACCTGTCTAACTACCAGTAATGAATTCGGCTAATATGGAATGATTGCTTCCATATGCAAATATTAAATTCTCAAAAACTATGCTTCAGATATAAAGGGGGAATTTATTTATTAAACTACTATTCTTATTCATATTAACCCTTTGAGTCGTCATTTATTATTAACTAATCTAAATAGGGATAAACAACAGTTATGGTATCTCAACTGTTGTTTATCCCTAAATTTCAAAACAAAGTCCGTTGGACTCTGCTCAGCAAGTATAATTTTTAAACGAAAAACTTTTTCAACCGGACCATTTTTTTGACTGTTTTTTTAAAAAGTGACACAATTTTGAACTTTCTTAACCCTACACTGCATGGCGTATCACTGGTGATACACTTTTTATTTTCTGTCAAATCTAGTACATACATCGAATAATTAGTTTTAGCCAAATAAAATTTAACGCATTCCCTATTATGTTCTTAGAAATAGAACAACAATTTAACTACTGTACGAGTCGTCTTTGTACCCTTCAATAGATAAAGGTCATAACATTTTATGTATCACAGGTATCACAAAAACATCTGGGTGGGAAATAACCCAGATGTTTTAAAATTTTGTTTATTAGTTTTCCCTGTTTTAATTTTTTCTATTAGAATATAATTATTTTAATGAAATACAGAAATTCATGCAGTGTAGGGTTAATTTTAAAGATATGGTTTTGAAACTTTGTATTTTTAAATTATTTTAAATTTCCAGTATTTTTTTAAAAATAAATTTTTTAGTAGGAGTTAACACCTTAAGGTGCATACATTTTGAACATGAGAGGGTTAATCAAAAAAAAAATAAAATTCAACTAAATATGTTCAGGGAGATATTCTTTATGTTTTTAGTGCATTACTATATTTTTTAAAGTTAACCCTTTAAAGACACCGTTTGGACCTTATAAAAATTAAAATATACCAAAACTTTTACAATTAAATACTGAAAAAGGTTTTAGGACACTTTTGGTTAACTCTTTCTTGTTAAAAATGTATGGGCCTTAAAGGGTTAACGTTTCCCAATAAAGGCACCCCACGATGATTACTAAAAGTGAATATGTAGATACGATCATCTTCTAAAAATTCACACTTCGTGCTTTCTGCCCACATAATAATTTTTTTAACAAATTAACCCAATTTTTATTAATCCTACAATACTAACATTCATTTGCATTCCGATATTACTTATGTACGTGATCCACCCATAATTTAAAATCTACCTTTCTTAAGATCCATACTAGAGAAATTTAAAAATATTTTCATTTTATAACACATTCTCATTTTTATTAAAGTATAACTGAAAGTAGATAATTCATTTATAATGTTCAAGGTTATTTCGAAACCATGATATATCAAAAAGTTCTACCCTTTAAAGACACCGTTTGGACCTTAAAGGGTTAACGTTTTATAAAAATTAAAATATACCAAAACTTTTACAATTAAATACTGAAAAAGTTTTTAGAACACTTTTGGTTAACTCTTTCTTGTTAAAAATGTATGGGCCTTAAAGGGTTTACGTTTCCCAATAAAGGCACCCCACGATGATTACTAACAGTGAAAATGTAGATACGACCATCTTCTAAAATTTCACGCTTCGTGCTTTCTGCCCACATAATAATTGAAAGTAATTCATTTATAATGTTCAAGGTTACTTCGAAACCCTGATATATCAAAAAGTTCTACTACCGGTACGGCGCTGTAATCAATTTGATATAAGTTCTAAGGTTTTTAATCATTTACTTAAAAAATATTTGTATAACGGAACAAATGACTATGACAAAAATTATAGAGAATTTAAAAATTAAAATTTCACTCATATACGAAAAGGTTTTACGATCTGCCGTTATGGTGCTGCAATCAATTTTATATAATTTCTATGGTTTAGTCAGATTAGAAAAAATGAACGTAACAACAATTAAAGAGAATAGAAAAGGCTGCGAAGTAAAGCTACACGACTTTCACTCTAAACTACCCATTTTTCTCTTACCTGTAGTATGTTTTCATGGGCTACGTTGAGAATTATTCGAATTAATGGAAAACCATTCAAACTCACCTGAAAGTTCATTGAAAACCATTCAATTTAAATTTTTTGAAATAAAGTTTTTTTTATAATTGAAAAAATTGATTTTTTATTAGATTTGGAACGTAACTCTACTTTTTGTAACTCTACTTTTTTGTGGAACCTAATTTCCGTGCTATACGAGGGCACACGAGGGTTACCATATGCATGCGTAAAATATACAAAAAGTATCTACGGAAATAAATAGAAACATAAATAATCTTGAATAATTATAATTAATCAAAATGTTGACATCCCTTTTGCATCTAAATAGTCCTTTTAGTGTTGCCACTTTGTCAGTCCAAAAAATCAACATAAATTTAAAAAATGAAACTTCCGACAAATCCGATGAACAATTTGAACTTTTTAAAGGGATGCAAATTATTAAAGGAAAACTTTTCAACTACCTTGCATATTACACAATCCCGGAAAAAAATTAAAACTAAAATATTCATGATTCCACTCTTATCTTGAAATTATTGCATTTTGCAGAATTTGTTATGACTTTTAAACAACTATACGCCATTTATTTTTGTCAAAAAATTGCTTAAATTAGCATATAGTGGGCTAATTTAAATTTTAGTTTTTTGGGAAATGGTGGATTGGTTGGATCATACCAAATATCATTCAACATCAACAAGGGGGAAATTTATTATGAACAATTTCAATGTCCGTCCAGTTTATTTAGTCAAGCATCCTGCTCGAAATAAAGAAGAAAAAAAAAAAACTACAACAAAACGACAGCACAAATTTGAGTCTTTTCATATATGTAAGTAGATAACGATGTTGACGTCCATCATCGTCATCATATTATACAACGAACGGCAGCCTATGGGATGGTTTATTTAACATAAAAGAAACTCATTTGTTTGTTATGTTTTATGCAACGACCTACAGTTTCATGTCGATTTATAGGCAGAGGAAAAGTTTTTGTTTAAAAAAAAAAACGTTTTTTTTTGTTGAATTTTTTACATAATAAATGCGTTTTTGTCTGCAGCCGCAGTGAACTCTGTCTACCTTTATGCAAAGACACAGTTGTCATTTTTTTGTTGTGCTAAGGATGTACTTGAAACTATAAATGGCGGGGCGGCTACTGTGTCTGATGGCCGTGTTTATTTTATCTTGGCAGATTGGTAATTATATGTATCTGTATGTAAAATGGGCTCCAGCGAACTGAATCGAGGTATTTTCCATTGCTAGCTAGTTTGATAAAAACTTCTGTATTTTGTACCCCAAAAATTTTACTGCATCAGAGAAACTTTTAATGACTATTCGGAAAGCAAATTTCCATCTAATCGAATTGAGAAAAAAAATGTTGCCTTTCACTATTTTAAATTAATCAAAATACAAAATAAGATTCATTTGTACCCCACCACTTAACTTATTGGTTAAAAAGACCCCATCCGAAAAAAGTTGTTATTTGTAAGAGTTTTGGAAATACTTTTCAATGTTCCCAGCGCTCCATATAAAACCAGTAAAGAAGGAATAATTGGCTACACCGATTATAATATACCCGTATGAGCATTTCTTTATTATCTGTGAGTTTGTCCGCGTCTGTTTTGTCTGTAGGTACAACAAATATATATTGAGTAAAATGAATACAATTGATTAAAAACCCTAGAATTGAATTGAATAAAATTGATTGTAGCGCCATAACGGTAGGTCGTGGAACTTTTTGGTCGCTGAATAAAATTTTTATTTTTGTATTTGCCTATAATTTTTCAAATAAATGTTTTTCAACTATTTTTCAAATAAATGTTAAAAATTAGGTTTACACTATACCACAGCCTCCCCTATATTTTGTTCGATTTGCTCTAAAAACAATAGAGATCTTACTCTAGGACTACAAGATAAACTGTTAAAATTTCAGCTATCTAGATTCAGCCGTTTAGACGGAATTTTGATCACGGACGGATTTATGGCCCTTAAAAGGTTAACTTTTTCCAAACATTTTATTTGGCAATAAATGCTAGAAATTTAAAATTATATAAATATACAAAGTTTCATAACTAAAAGGTGTTTGATTTTCTATAGGGATTAAACTGTCATACGGTGGTCATATCGGGCAACCCGAATGTCAAATGTATGGACCTAAAAGGGTTAACTTTAAAAAAAAAATGTATTTCCCAAAAAATGGTGGAAATTTAAAATTATATAAATATACAATGTTTCATAACTATATCTTTATTATTAAGAATGTTCAAAATTGTGTCACTTTTTAAAAAACCGCCGAAAACGGTCAAGATGTTCGGTGAACGACCAATTTTTTTTCCATTTCCTTCTATCAAAATGACATAAAAATTAAAAATTTTTGAAAGAAACGGTCCAAAAACTTTTATTTTCATAGGAATTATATAGTATGCAGAGTCCATTGGACTCATTTTTGCGTTTGTGTTACAAAAATAGTTTTGCACTTTAGTTTTAAACACGATGATGGCTATCAATAAACATAATAAATTAATTTCCAATAATATTATATATTATAAAATCATATTTCATATAAATAGAAATTTAAAAAAAATTCCGACACATAATTTCCAACTTTTAATTACATTTTAAACTGAGAACCATACACAAAAGAGCACCCTCTCAATACATTTCTGCTCTATCATCATGACGTTTCATTATTATTATTATTAAGCCATGTAAATGTAAAAAAAAAAAAAAGTTGAAAATGATTAAAATCTTTGTCTAGCACTTCAATCTTCCTTCAAACTGTGTGTATACGACGAGTACAAAATTCCGAAGAGATAGTTTAATATTGTGTATGGTGTAATGTTACACCACCTTCAAATATAGGCTCACAGAATGAGAATGTGTGCACAGACAATATAACAAATAGTCGCGGAAGTAGAATGAGATCTTCACTTGTGCTATTGTTTTTCCGAAAGAATTTTTTATAGTATAGATATGTATGTGTATGTATGTATGTACGTACATATGTGCGGTAAAGTTATGTTTTACATATGCGTCTGATTTGACATTAAATATACATTCATATTACACATTGCGAATTTTGACAATACAATCTAGGATTAGGTGATGAGAATATCCAATTTCGTTTTATTTAAAATTTAAAATACAGGCGATACATGCATTTTTTTTTAAACTGTGGCGGTGGCGGTATTCCATAACTATTTAAATATCTAAAAGAATGTCAAAATTGCACAATGATTGTCATTTGACATTCCTTAACATTAAAATATAAAATATTAGATATCAAATGTTAGTTTGATTAAATCACATATACCTACATCTACATCTTATCTTGAATTGATAAAAAGGTATGATTCTTAGATGCAGACATTGTAACATTTTGTTATGAACTCTTAGTTTTGTATATTTAAACACGGATATTAGTGAATTATTAATATATATATTTATTTAATGAAAATCTTAATTATAACTTTAATAGAGATTTAAACACTAAGTACTTAGACGATATCTAAAACTAGTCTGAATGTTTTAAAGATAATCTGAATCCTAAATATAATATCCTCTAATCCTAAATATAATATGAGCGAATCCTAAATATAATATCATTGGTATCAGCTGTCTGCGCGCGTTTATATAGGCGAGCTCAAGACTAAACTCAGGTATCTTCTACCCAAGGGTAGGTACAGTCATGCACAAAATCGGACAGATAGATTAAAGTACTTTATCTTTATGTTCAAACAGGCAATTAGTGTTGATTGCTAATTGTCTCCTTGTTCACAAAAGTACCCTCTACCTGCGTACCGTCATTTATACTTTGGTCCCATAAACATCTTATTTTTGCATCAATTTAAATTGGTTAAATTGGTGCAATAAAATATGTCTATTGACAAGAAATGCTCGTGCATAACAATTTATACTGTTCAAGTGCTCACTGACACTGTCTGCGAGACAAGATAAACGACAAAATAAATTACAAATATGAATTCCAAAAATAGTAAAAAATTCTAAGATTTGAAAGAAGAAATTAAAAAGATGACGATCAATATTAAAAATTTCGTTGACAATCGGTAATTGCACCATTTTGGGTAACTTTTGTGTATTTTGGTGCAATTATAGAGTATACAATATGATTTGGTTGTTGCAATTAGCGAGAAATGCAATTAGTGGATAGTGCAATTATCGAGTAAGTACTGTATTTGGTAAGATTGTTCATAAATTTAAGTAAAATAAAAAAGTGTTACTATGTTTTAAAGCGCCAAATAAATGTGTGGTTATGTTTCGTACTTTTGCATAATTAATTTTATTTGTATATGGCAACACTGAAAATTTTGATTTTCCATAACTTGAGATATCTAGAACTTTAGAATTTTTATTAGAGAGTCAAAATTATCATTTCAGTTTTAATAAATTATTATTTGTGCTTGTTGTTTTTTGTTTACGAAATGTAAGGAAATTATTTTTTCATTAAAAATCATCAACATTTCAATTGTTTAGTTTCAACATTTATTGATTTTCAAAATTAACCTAGAACATGCGATTTATCGCGGCGCGATTATTTTTAACGTTGTTTTTTAGCTAACAAGATTGATTTTGTCTTATTTTTTCCTTGCAATATTTTCTTTTTAATGGCTTCCCTTTCACTGTCACTTTTGTTATATAAAACAAACTATAAACAAATAATAAATGGCAACACTTGGATTGTCCAATAAGATATTACGGAATACCGTTTTTTGTTAGATATCTAACAAGATTATATTTCTAATAGTGTTAGATATCAAATTTACAGAATAACTATCACCACAGCTTTCTCAACAGATTCATCGTGTTTATTATACATAAATTAGTGGAAATACATATCAAACTCAAAAACGCTGAAAATGGACTTACAACCTTTATACAACAACGTGACGAAATATTAACAAAATATTTCTAATCCTGCCGGACAAATTAATTGAAATAATATTAATGTACTCCTATAGAATTATTTTATTATCTAAAATTATCATAAATTTCAAAAGGTACCTAATAGAGAACAATTTATTTTTTGACAATTGAGGATTATTGGAAATTAAAACTGTCACAATACAATTTTAAATTTGTTTCCAAAATAATTAATATTTAATGCTAGATTTGGAATAAATTTTGTGTATCATTCTTTTCCTTGTCACAAACTTTAATATTTTCAATGGACAGCAATACAATTTTAATATGTCACAATCTCATTGAAGTATAGTAAGTTACATAATTAAAATTAAAACAATTGAACGGTGTTAAAGAGAATAGATCCAACGATATGCATACAATTAAACATAAATTTTTTTGTTTTTTTGTTAATAAAGACCAATATCGTTGCTTCAATCAAACATTGCAACTGTTCAATTACCAAAAATTCAAGCTCATTATTAACGCATTGATAATATTTTAAATTCTTTTTCTGTGCTAATTGACAGCCGCAAAGAGTTTACAAAATAATACAATTTTAACCCACAGCTTAATGTTAAAACGTGAAGAACACCTATTTGTAATTGTTTTCCTCAGATCAGAATTATTTTTAACGAAAAGTTTTGCTTAATATAAGTGTAAATAAGGTGTATTTATGGTTATTAAAGTAACTCGCACATTGTTAGTTAGTCAGTTACAAAAGTGGTGTCAAATACATACAAAAAATAAGCAAATTTTCAATTCTATTGTATGAAAAAACCTAACATTGAAGATTTCCCGAACAAACTGTCTGTCGATTCTACTATACGGCCGCGAGACCTAGAAAGAAACAAGGACCATATCCTCAAAACTCCAAGTCTCCGTGAACAGGTGCTTACAACGTATAGTAGCAGTGACAGTGTTAGAAATGAAGAACTTTAAAGAATCACAAATATGGAGAAGATTGATTGCACCGTAATCGCTGAAGCTAATGAATAAGAAGGAAAAGAATTGACGGAAGTAAAAACTTTAGCAACGAACAGAACGCTAAGGTGGCTATTTGTGGATGGTCTATACTCCCTCGTAGAACGAGAAACGGCCTGATGATGATGATAATGATGATTGTATCAAAAATGGTGTAACATTTACAACCCTTTTTGTAACACTGTTAAACTCCTATTTCATACTTAATTTGTACGTATATTTCTGAGGACTAAGATCCAGAGAAGTCTCCAGCTTAAAAAAATTCTGACTATACATAAGAGGTTGAGGCTTCTTATATATGTAAAAATTTTATATACATTTTTATCCCATGTAAGCGTAGCATCAAAGGGTATCATAACTTTCATTACTAAATTTCTAACGCCCATTAATCGAAAAAATATTTAGCACCATCGTCTTTTTCATGAAGTCGAAGTATGTATGTACTGATATACGCCCGTCCATTCGTGATCAAGATTCCGGAAAAACGACTGAAATTTTGACTCTTATCATTTTATTGTATGCAGAAAATGAAATTTGATCTAAAGACATTGTAGCCTCATGCGATGGTTGTTCGTGGACCAAAAAAAAAATATTGGTACAAATTTTTTATTTTATTATATCGCCATTTTTCGCCACCAGAGGCCCGCAGTTCTACCGCGGTTTCCAATCTTTTGGATCTATCGCCGTTAACGCTAGTGATCGTTCAATAAACGCTTTTATGATTTTGATACCGTCAGTTTCGATCGCTTTGTGTAAAATGTTGTACTGTTATTATTCGTTTGTCGCTATGCAATTTGTAGTTATTCAAGTTGTTTTCATTATCGTACAAGTTTACATATTTTGTGGTTTTTATATATTGTTATAAATAAATAATATTTTTTAATTTTTATTAGAATAAATTAAATTAAATTATTGCAGTATATATATTGCTTATAAATAAAAATATATAAACAAGTTCACATAACCTCACTTTTTTTCTCACCTTCACTATCACTCATTATCACTATCACTATCACTATCACTATCACTATCACTATCACTATCACTATCACTATCACTATCACTATCACTATCACTATCACTATCACTATCACTATCACTATCAAATTATAACATCAAAATAAAGGAGCAGCCTCCATTTTAAAGTTATATTGTATTACATTTTATTGTAAATGTCATGTTATCTCTATTATTATTCAAGATTTCAAAAAAAATCAATTAATAAAAGTTATAGAACATACAAAATTATACACAATTGTTCTTAACGATTTTTTTTTAAAATGTATTATAATGAAGTTAAACATTATAATAGAACAATTCAATTATTTTTCATAACATTAAACATAACCACTCCTAGAGTAAGATCTCTATTGTTTTTGGAGCAAATCTATACTAATATCTAATATTTTCTATTGATTATTTACTGGTTACTCTGCGTCTTCGATAATCTTAAAGAACGAACTTTCAGCCTATTTCTAATATTAAATTGAAAACAAAGAATCTAAATCGTTAATCATCACACAGAAATTCGCAATTGAATTATTCAAAATAAAAAAAAAACCGAATGTCTAAACGTTATCTTATGGTAATTTTAAATGCCCTCCGAAGAAGTTTTATACACATAAAGAGACTACTATCAACTGTCCATATAAAAGGTAAAAACGAATAATTAATAGGTGTACATTAATTATTTAAAAGAGGAGCAGTTCTCTGACTGGTTATTGGGCGCATTTATAAAAATGATTTTAAAAATGGTTTTTCATATAGACTCACTCTTGGATATTTGTACAAAATACCGAATGGTAATATCAGAAATAATCGAATTCACTTTGTTATTAAACCGAACAACGCTAATTGCATATTAGGCCTTAATTGGTTTTAATTAATGCTTGACTTTAATCAACCTCTCCTTGGATGGAGATTATAATTTTCCATATTAATAAAGATGGATTGGAAAAAATATTTTTCAAAAGACTATGCGTAAATTATGATGATGCCATTAAAGTCTATGCATATTGAGTAGTTGGTCGGATGGGTAAGTAATTTATTCAAAATAATTAGTTACCTGAGAGTATTAAAATAGCTCTGAAATGGTAACATGTTGGACATTTATAATACCTGTTAGTTACCAATATATGCAGTTAATTTCAAGCAAATTCAATTTCAATGAATTTATTGTTTATTACTTGTGTTTAATTCAATAAATTCTTGTCGCTGATTGTATATAAAACTATTAACCGTCTTCAATCACTCTGTAAAATGTTTGACACAAAAATAGACTACAAATTTAACTTTTAGGCGGACATCAATGTGCAAGCAGCCCGTAATATATATGCGATCGCGATTATATGTACATATACATACATACATATCAGGCACCAATTCTTCTAATATGCAATAGAATTAATCCTTTCATAAAGCAAACATTTTTGTTAAGAAATCGATGATTTTAAAAAGTAACACAGTTTTGTACTTTCTTCTTATAAAATATGTTCTGATTCTTTGAATTTTTATATTACAGCATTTTAAATAATATTATATATGTGTGTGTGTGTATATCAAGGTTTCCACTGTGATGTACGTTACATTCTTCGAGGTTTATTACAAGATTTTGTAGAAACTAACTGCATTTATAGGTTTTAATACATTTTTGCAGAAATGAAAATCGACTCGAAAAGCCATTTCGCAGAATTTTCAAAATGTTTTCCTTCGATACATTTACCGTGTCCAGATTTTGTAACCGTACGTCACGCTTAAAAATCAGCATAACATCAGTAAAATACAACACAGCAAAATCGCTAATAGCTTAAATTAAAGGTCTAAAAAAATGTGTTCTTTTTTGTAATGACGTTAAATTTGATAAAGTTAACCGTTTCTCCAAAATCTTGTAATAAACCTCGAAAAATGTAACGTACGTCACACATGGAAAGTCACCCATGGAAAGTCACCCATGGAAAGTCACCCATGGAAAGTCACCCATGGAAAGTCACCCATGGAAACCCTAATATATTCTAGAACTGCGGCTTGCACAACCATCCGAAAATATTGAAATTTTATTAATTACGCTAATTTCACTCATTTCATATAAAAACACGATACATAACAACACATCACAATATAGACGTATGATTTCGTTCATAGGACATGTACCCCGTACGTCACGCATATCTAGTATGCGGTCGATCTGTTTGTCATAATTTTTGACCACATCTTATAAAAAGGAATAAAAATACTTCGTAAAAAATATATTTGCAGTAAATTCAAGAACTGCATATAAATCATTTTCCGTGACGTACGGTTACAGAAAAAACTACTTCTAAAATAATTAATTTTTACCCTGTATAGATTATGGTCCAGGATTACGAAATATTACATTTAAATTTAATACTCGTAATATACTTTAATATTTTAAAAATTGAAGCTAAACGCTTACAAATATCTTTAAAACTGCCCCATGCTTACTTTAATGCGTCGTAAAATAAACTAAAACCATTTTGGAAGCGTACACACTACGATAAAAAATGTTCCATTTCTTTGAAAACAAAGTAAATCGCGAAAAATCTTTTTGCAACATAAACTTAAGACTACTGGCATATATTTTTCTGTAATTTTAATCCTGCCATGTCAATTTGAATTTTTGATGGTAAGGTTGACTTTTTCGTAGAAACCCTGATATATAAAAAGGGTTAACTTTTTTGAAAAATTTCATTTGATAAAAAATACTGCAAATTTAAAACAATATAAAAATATAGTGGGTGTACTGCGGTTAACGTTATCGATCGTTTAATGAACGCTTTTCATTAAACGCTTCGCTTTGTAAATGGTGCCGTGATTTTCGATGGCCGCGATAAAAAATTGTAGATTGTCTTAAAAACTCGAAACCACAAAATATATAAACGCTTGAACAACCACACGAATTGCATAGCGATAAATGAACGCAACGACAATGACAGTATGACATTTTACAAAAAGCGATCGTTCAATGATCTCTAATCTAAGCTAGCGGTACCAAAATCTTAAAAGCGTTCATTAAACGATTGCTAGCGATAACGGCGATAGACCCAAAATATTCAAAACCGCATCTTTAGTAATTAAAAAATATTTCTCTTTTTAAAATTCACAAAAAAAAACCGTCAAAATGTTTTGTTCTACGCCAAATTTTGATTTATTTTTTCTTCCATCAAAATGAGCTACGATTTTTTTAAAAATAGTCCTGTGATGGGATCATTAATACTTACCGGACGCCTGGTTGTTTAAATGTCCAACATTTTTTTATGAAATAACAAATTAAGATCAAAAGAAAACTTGACGTTTTTGAAAATATTTTTGAATTCTAATATTTTTTCAAAAAATGTTTTAAAATGTTAAATTCATGTTCTCATATTTTACTGTGTAGTCATATAAATTCAATCTGGTAGGCCCATAAATTAAAGATGGAAAAAATAGAAATTCAGCACAAGTATCGCCAAAATTATATTTTATAGTTAAGTATAGATATATAAATATATACTCCTTTTAAGATATTAAAAATTCCGTATACATATAAATCGAATAAATTCCAGGAGACCCAGAAAAAACAAAAAAATAACAACTTTTCCAAAAATTGTTTGTCTAAAGTTGGGTTTTTATGATAATTTTTGCCAATTGAAGGTATCCCAAGTATTTCGCATTTTTCTTATGCACTCTCTCTCTCTGTATACAATATTACAATTTGCACATTTGCTACACCATACATTCCAAAGAAATGTTCGCATAAATTATGATGGCTGGCTGCTGATTCTTGTACTGACTAAAATGTATTTATTGTATTAAATTTCATGCAAGTGCATCATCCGCATACATATCTCATAAGACCGATCTTTGTCCAATGCAATAAATATTCAAACAAAAAACCAAAAATATTTTGGTAGTCACAAACATACAAATATGTAAAATAAGAATAAAACAAAAAAAAAACATTTTTTATACATCAAATTAAAAATAAAAAAAAAAAACTTAGTGAAATACCTAATATGTATTGTATAGGATAGGAGTACATATAAAAATCGATTGAGAAATCGCATCATATACTAACCAACCAGACATGTAGATTGCGTGATTCATAAGCTCCTATATGTGCCTATGTACTTACATTATACAAAAAGCTTTACCTTGGCCTCTCCGCAGTTGTGGGAATATAAAAACCAAATAAATCGATATACTTCAACATGGAATATTAAATATCATCTTTTATTGCAATAAAAAAAAATGAAGAAATTATTATACATATTGATATTAACACCCTATCGCTTTTCCGTATGGCAGAACCAATCATTAATACGATGATCATAAGCGAATGAAATGCATATTTTGACTCCTGCTGGTCTTCTGTAATAAGATTCTGTTCATTGAAATAAACATCAGACTTTGCAATTATAAAATGATAGTTAGATACAGTTAATTACAAATAAATATGTAAAGTACAGTACAGTACAGTATGGTATACAAATAGTAGCATATACAGGTAGTCCTCGACTTACGACCGAGATAGGTTCCTAGACATTCGTCGTAACTCGAGTAAGTCGTAAATCGAATTTTATTTAAAAAAACAACAAAAAATAATAAAATTTAACTTAAGTACAATCGGAAGTGTAAACGTGTAGTAAAGTGTAAATTACGAAAATTCTTGCATTAGATCATAGAAGTGTGAATATTTTCCCTTTTCCATTTAAAATATACGAGTTGCGGCGTTTTACTTAATACTAATGC
>JANSTT010018236.1:0-57263 GCA_026745375.1 Platyura marginata
CTTCTTATTCTTGGCGCAAAATCGGTGGGAGATTTTCTTAATTTAAGCCTAAACGGATTGATTTTTTCGTTCCGTGTGGGCAATATTTTTTTCATGCTAGATTCCCGATCCCCCAATTAGTTTCTAAATCCAAAAAAAATAATTACGTACATACATATGTATTTTTGATTTTTAAAAATTTTGATTATAAAGGGTGCCTATAGAGATCTGAAGGTTCCCATGTAAATTGTATGGGGAAAAATCACATTTTGGGATTTTTAGAATAATTATTTAAGGTTAGGGAAATTCTTGCATTAAACTTATTGAACTTATAGAAGACTATCCAACGAAAAATTTGATGTATCATACATATGGGCTTGACGCTCTAACACACCTCCACAGTGTCTCGAAAGCTACCACTAAATCAAAAAAATGTAAACTCTTCAGCTAATTGACCATTTTGAGCACTTTATTCTCATTTTATTTTTCAAAAACTATTACTAATGGTCTAGTCCTCTGGTAGAATATTTATCAATATTTGTTAGTTAATTTTCATTTATTTAAATAAATTTATTTAAATAAATTTATTTAAATAAATTCAAGCACTATTTACAATTAATATATTGAAGAACAAAAAAATACTCACGTAGGTACTTACATTTTTCGGATTTATTAAAAATTAAATTAAAAAAGTTTAAAAAAAAAAATTAAAAGGTCCGTAAGTCGAGGACTACCTGTATTATCGAAACAGAACCACATATAAACCTTAGTTCTTCATTGTGTTTTGTAGATTTTAAAAATGTGCGTTTTACTAATCCGTTTCGGCAAATTTGTCGGTTAGGCTGTTTAAGCGCTGAGTACCTCAAATATAGTTGACAGTGTTTAATCCAGAATCGAGTCCTTTTTGAAATTTTTCATTATATCCAAATTACTGTTTTTTGTTTTTTTTTGTATTATAATATTCCAAATAAATTGTATAAGCCCAAATTAAACTAGAGTACAATTTACCTCACCTAATGGTGTTATCACTACTACATATTTGAACCGAAAACTGATAACGAAATGCAATAAATATTTTCTAAATTAACATTTCTAAGGTAAATAACTCGTTATAAGTTATATATACATAATATGTAAATATTTGGAAAACCGTTCGTTTCGGTATTATATAAAGGCAAAATGATAACAATCTAAATGTGAAAAGTTTGAGTTTGATAAGAGTAGGAAGAGAATTCAAACTAAAAATATTTCCAAGAAAGTTAATTTTAGAGAAAGAGAGAGAGAGGCAAGACATATTTCTGTAAGGTTATAAATGGACACTACCAATAAAATAGGTTACTAACAAAGGAAATTGTTGAATATTTAGAATTTTCTGTTTGGCGAACGACATTTTGGTTAAAAATCAAAAATCTAATTAATTAAAACATTTCTAACATTATAAGCAAAATTAATAAAATTATTGAATCAATAAATATTTGATAATTCATTTTTTGAATTTATCCACTATCCTTTAAACTAAATCGAAATGTCCTTTAAATGTTGAACAAAATAATTGTTAGCACACCATAGTTACGCTTTTTTTTAATATTAAATCTACTATTTTTTAAATAGTTATGTTAAGCAAAATGTGATTATCCAATACCAACATAAAAATGCTTCAGTTGTCCTCTAATTGCTTAGAATATAAATGGAAAAGCATTACCTGTGTGAAAACAATGAATAATACATTTTATCTGAATAACAATTTTGAATTCATCAATGATCATAACAATACAGTAAGATCTCTAACTCTCTACTTTTTCTTCAATGTTAGCGTTCCAGACTGCAAACTTACGGATATATTGAAAATAAAACAAAAATAGTATTTCAGAATAAGTAGGGGAAGGTGGGGCAGGACGGGGTTAAGGGCAAGACGTGGTACCCATAATATCGCGCCACCCGAACGAGCCAATATGTATAGCTTATGCTCGTTCGGTAGCTGGCTCGTATCACTTTCAGTTACGACCCAGACGTCAAAAACAGAGTTTGTGTTTTAATGTTAGAACAAATAATTTGATTTTGTGCTATTAACTATCTGAGCATTGAGTTTTTAATCGTGCGATAAATGCAAAAAAAGTGCTGTACAAATTTAAAAATATATATTGGTAACGCACACTTAATCTAGCTGTAAGATGAGTTGTTTTATTTAATTCTAGCTTTTGTTTCCTATAACATTTTCGAAATAAACTGAAAAAAAATTCACCAAAGAAATTTAATAAAATAATCGATAAAATGTGAATAAAAAAAAACAGGTTTTTTTTATCCTCAAACCTTAACTACCCCATCTTGCCCCACCTTCCCCTACCCACTTTTCATATTGCATTTTTTATTTGGAACATAGACACCGTATTGATGGCTTTGCTTACATAAATTAAGGGTAAATTTTTCTCTTCTCCTCTGAGTTTCATTGAGAGGTTTTACTGTACAAAACTCATAAGTATGTAAGTACAATGCATATTTAAAATTTAAAGCATTTATTATGTAGGAAAACTTCACCAATACTGTCAAGCTTCAAGTAATATCATATCGCGACTATACAAGTCGGCCTTGGTCCTACAGTAATAATATACAAGACGCATTTTTAAATCGGTGTACATATATGCATGTACATAATATCCATATTATACATAATATACATACAAAAACAATATATATACGATTGCATTAGTGTTTGTAGGTTTTTCCTTCCAAAATATAAATAAGTTACAAGCCAAAAGCGAAAAACAAGTTAACTCTGGCTCAAATATGGGAGATATCGTACATGGTACGCTATTCAACACATGCTAGACTCTGATATTTAATATAATGTTTGTTAGTTAGGTTTTACTTGAAAGACCTTCATTCGATTCTCGCTGCTTAGATTGTATTCATTTTGATATGTACATTGTACATATATACTGTAATTATGAATTTCCAGACGTATTGCAATTTCTTAATTAGTTAAAATTATTCCAAGAACGTGGTCGCGATTTTTTTTTTATATTTAAAGAAGTAATTTTCTCGATTTAGTACAACAGATAAGTTGTCGTATGAGGAAAAATGTTGAAAATTCTTTTACGTTTAGTTACATAGAAGATGATTAGAATATAAGTTTTGTGTTCGTTCATTAATATCCTGTGATGTCGCTTTCAATTTCAATAAGAACCTGCGCCGTTAAATAGAATGTTTTTAGTCTACATTTTTGTTTACCGACTCCAGAATTGCGTTGCGCATGACTTCGCATCTAGTCACCAAGTGACGTCACACGCAAGAATATTATTATACTGTTTTTGTATGAAAACAATGGGAAAACGTAATTATTTTGACATTTTATTGGCATAATGCTCAACCATGGCAACCAAGATTAAGTATTATTCATCTTTTTATACTTTAGTTTAGTACTGCAATACCTATCTAGCAGTTAGCAATTTTTTCATGGCTTTTTTATCTTTGCTTAATAATTGCACAAAAACATACGACATAATGTAGACTTGATGCGATATTACTCACCATTTCCATTAAATATTTTCGATATTTTTACCCTCCAAGAACTTGAATTTTTGAGTAACATATGCACAACAAAAATATGATCGAAAAGAGAACTTTAATCGCTACCCATTATGTAGACGTAGAGATATGTAAAGTCTTCAAAAGGAAATAGCAGTTGGTCCTATTCAAAACATTCCTGAATATCTGTCTGTCATACACTGTAAAATAAGTGCATTTAGGTATGTACATTTTGTACAAGTTTTATAACGGTAATGGCGGCAAATTATAAAGAAAAACTAAATAAAACAAATTTGCATATTTTTTCAAAATAAAATTTAAAGAAAAAAAAAACAATCATAAAATTATTGTTTGACGCTTTTTAGTTTTTATTGCAATTTGTTGAAAAGTCTTTTGGCCGAATGTATCTTCCCACCTTGAATCCTGTTTTGACACCATAAAAAAAAATATTACGAAAAAACGGTCCAAATCAAAATATTTTTCTTACCTGAATTCACAAATAATCGTGTAGGTAACGACAACAACAAAAAAATATATATCGGACAAAGGTACACAAAGTTGGTATCAAATTATACAGTCTACAAATGCAGCAGAGTTTTAAAAATCAAAATATTTTTTTTTTACCTATTTTAGGTAGGTCTCGTCGATATTGTTATGTATTGGAATATATACAGACGGTATATATAAACGCATACGTAAATAATAAGACCTTATCGTAGCATATTACAGTAGTGGAGAAAAAATTTGAAGCATTTCTATTTATAGTTAGAAGAAATTTGTTAGGTACTCCCATTTCTACTTCATTTAGTTTAGACAATCACTTTATAATATATTAATACTTTAATAAATAATTATTATATAATGAAAATGATCCATTAAAGTTCGAGAGTCTGCATTTTTATAGATTTCCTATTATATATACCGGAAAGCGATTTCATTTCTTACAATTTTTATCACTAACCAAAAAAAAAAACACTGCGTTCCTAACATTTCCCGTTTCAACAAATTGTTTTCGTAGATGCGTTAGTTAAATTGACTTCCAGAAGTGTTTCGAAAATTGGAAAAGGACTGGAACAAGTGCTTTATATATAATATGATGGGAACTATACTTTGAAGAGAACAAAATCAATATTAATGAATAAAAATATTGAAAATACAGCAGATTTCTTGATGAAATCTCGTACAAGATAGCAACAAAGAAAAACAGTTTCGAAAATACTTAAAAAAAAATAATATTTCTTCACGAAACATGAATGCTGACAGTTTATTCGGTAGTTTTGGAAATATTTCAGATGCATGTAGCTCAAAAATTCGCATATATATGGTAAGTATAGAAAGTAATTGGTATAAATACCGGTTTAGTAAAAAAGTGACTAACCAAACATAGATTGTACCAAAAATGCTGTTTCAACTTTTCTTATCGACATAATGAACACAAATTCTATTGTCGAAACAAATTCAATACCGAATAAACACGTAAAAACCAAATCAATTTGGTGGAATTCTAAAAACTCCAAAAAAATTTACATCCATAAGCAAAGTGTTTATAGATTTTTTTCCGCTACTGTATATATGCAGGAAAACTGGTAAATCCAGTATCCAGTCTATAGCCTTTTTTGAGATATTTTTATGATATTAAATTTGGTTAAATTCAATTTTTTTTTTATAGCAATGGTTTAAGTTTAAGTCGCTTTTAACTAGGTAAGTAAATTGTATTTGAATTTAAAATGTGACACGATATTGTGAAATATTTGATGATACTTATTTTGTTTTTCATGGAATAAGTAGAATTGCTTCAAGTACTTATAGTTTTTTTTTCTTTTTTTTGAAAATGGGGTTTAAATGACATTTTAATTTGAATATTAATATAAATTAATTTAATTACCTACATATGTATGTATGTACATATATTACCTATAATAACTTCTGAAGGAAATTTTCTTGATAATTTACCTACTTAGTTTCCGAAAAAGAAATATTTCCAAGTAATACTATATAGTAATACTAAGTACATAACATAAAGTAGTTGTCCTGTTCTTATATTACGGATATTATTGACACTATCAGAGGACCAAGATAGTTAATTAGAATTACATAATTTACATTGCATGAAAAATCTCGTGTTGTAATAATAGCAACTTCCAAGAAATGTTCCTAAGAGGGTGGCAATTATTATGTGCTCTGTAAGTATTTCTAGCGTGTTGAATTACACTTAACATGAATTACGGTAACATGAACGATTTATAGGTGTGGAGAAAGCACATTTTTGATCACACCATAACAGATTATAAATTTTTTTTTGAACTTTAATCTCTCCCCCCACCGCTCTCGTCATAATTTACATTGCACCATACACATAAGTATCTACCCACCCACTTCATTACTCATACATTTTGTGTGAAAAACTTTCATTTTCAGCCAAACTGCAATGACCATTCTTGTCATAATAATAAAAGAATTTGCTAAAAAGCAGGGACTGAATTATAATTTTTTTTTTTTTTTTTTTTTTAATTCAATTAAATTACCACAATGAATTGAATCAAAGTCAGACGGTTTTTTTCTTCGTCTTTTTGTTTAATTTAATTATTTCCATTGTTTGTTAATTTACCTTAGTTTACATTGAACCAATCTAGGTAAGTCAGCAGAACTTCTGTTATGCAATACTTTACCTACCTACCTACCTAGACAGTGTTCTATTAAATAATATAATAAATCATTAATAAAATATTATGTAATTATATGTTAGAATATTAATTGGTTCTATATTTCATAATTTTTGTGTGCCTGAAAACTTGCCTGAAGATATTACCGACATTGTGAAAATGTCTGAAATTTTAGAACAATGCCATTGAAACGTTGCTGCTCTATAGTATTTTAACCAGGGGGTGGAGGGGAATACTATACGTCTCATAAATATTTTAATTCGACGTTACGTTATTTTTTATTTAAAAAGCGCATAAATGCCTTTATTGGATTAATTAGTGTTTAATTTCAATAGAACAAGAAGGCACCAAAAACAAAGTGTAACAATTATTGAGAAATCTCTGTTCTTAACTCATCATACCAAATTACGATTATTTGGCATTACCACAGCAGGTCTAGTGCTTGAAAATTTCTTTACAATTAGCCAGATCATGGAAAATGCTTGAAAGTATAATTATGTATCTGTATTTAACAAAGCTTTTTAACAACGCAAGACTGGATTGGATGGGGGAGATTATTTATCAATAATCCTGTTTAGGCTTGTAGTACCTTTTGCTGAAGATAGTGATCTGGTTTGTAATATATGTAGAGCCATACGCAATGGCAGTCAAGCTAATTTTTGTTTAGATGGCAAGTCAGCTGGAGCCTGATTATGAATTATGTTACGAAAACGACTACGAAACAATCATTCTTAACATGAATTTCGAAACGTTAATGCTTTAATTTAAAGCTAACTTCATTCTTTACAAATGTCAAAAATTGAATGTCATCATTACATTTTTTTGCAGATATCAATGAGAAAACAAACTACTTTAGGCTAGACGAGAGATATGGTTCTAGAGTTGCTCAAGTCATAACCATGGATGAGTATAGGCAAAACTATGAAGCAGTAATAAATAAATTTAAAAAATAAAATTATAATAAATGCATCTTTACCGAACTTGCCGAAAATGAGTTCAAAATGAGTGGTTTTCAAATATTATAGATATTTCATATAAATTCCTATAAACCTACAAATAATATCTGCCTTATACCTACAATATATCGTCTATGTAAAAGAAAGACTCACTATCTACACCTTTGTCGAAAAGTCGTTTTTTACATATGCATGTCCGTCTGTCCATCTGTCTGTGATCAAGATTCCGGCCAAACGGCTGAAGCTAGAAAGCTGAAATTTTGACAGTTTTCTATGTAGTGCTAGAGAAGACTCCTATTGTTTTTGAAGCAAATCGAACAACAAAAAGGAGAGGCTGTGGTACAGTGTTCACCTTATTTTAATATAAACCATTCATTTACTCAAAAGGTTGTCGAAATGTAGAAGAAATGAATATGACAACAATTATAGAGAATACAAAAATGAAGATTTCTTTCATAGACCAAAAAGTTGTACGGCCTAGCGTTATGGCGCTGCAATCAATTTTATTGAATTTCTAAAGTTTTTAATTATTTACTCGAAAAGTATTTAGATTAAAAAAAAATGAATATAACAAAAATGATAGAGAATAAAAAAATGAAGATTATATTCAAAGCCTAAAAAGTTCCAGGAAATACCGTTATAGCGCTGCAATCAATTTTATGTAATTTTTAGGGTTTTTTTCATCATTTGTATTCAATTTACCCAATTATATTTATTGTACAGACAAAATAGACACGTACTAGTACAGTTCTAAATAATAAACAAATACTCATACGGGTATATTATATTATAATCGACGTAGCCAATTTTTCCTTCTTTACTGGTTCTATCTTTATTACTTACAAATTTAAAATTTATCTCACTGCAATGTATACACAAAAAGCCTCATAACTCGAACTCATGAAAATGTAGATAGTGAATTTTTCTTCTGTATAGATAGACGATATTTGAATTTGTATAAAGTAGGGATATTTTTAGGATTTTTATGACCGCCAAGTCTGTCCACTGTAAAGTAAATCCCTTTTAGTAGGTAACATTGTAACATTTATTGTTTTCGTCAAAGTTATTGTCTTTATATAGGTGAAAAATGTCCCTGTTTAAGGACAGAGATCTATAAATAATCCTTGATTGTAAAATGTAGCTGAACGAGCCCAAAGATTTTAAATAACTATTGAAATTTTTATTTCTGCTAATTATTTAATTTATTTATTCAAATGAAGGTAAAATAAAAAAAAAATCAAAACTAATGTACCTTAGGTATATATTTATTCACAGCAACTAAAAATTTCTCCTACCTAAATTCTAACCAATTAACGCAAAGACAAAAATGGGACCTACATAGGTAATTAGAAAAACTTTTACGAACCCAATTTTGTTATATTTTCAATCCTTCATTAACTAAGTACAATATACAATCAAATATGAAATAGTTAAAATGGTGGCATGGTTATGGTCGTTGGTTGTATTTATATATTTACATTTTTTTTTTTTTTTTTTTTTACAATCCATAGCCAAAAGTGTACATTGTCTGATTGAACAAATGAACTATTCATTTACCAGACATAGGTCTGTCATTAAATACAAAAATAAATGCTAAATATTATGTTATTTTGGTAGTTTTGCTATTTCAGGTCATTCGCTTATTTAAATGGGTACGAGTACATGATAGAAGTACCTACACAGCCACTGTCTATTTAGTTTAAATAGTTAATTGGAAAAAAAACAAAATTCAGAGAAACAGACTATGTTGTTGTAATTGGAAGCTATGACATTTTGAATAAATTGCATTTTCAATTATTCTAGAAATGGCGTCTCCTCATCGAGTTTATTTTCTCGCCAAAAAAGGTCCTTTTAAGCCTATATAGACATAAACTTGTATGTGTGTGTGGGTTTGTTTTTTTTAAATTTATTAAACGTTTTTATCTCGATGGAAAATATTTTGAAAATAATTTAAAAAATATATTCATCATTATCTTATATATGTAAATATATATAACACCACAGTTCTTGTCTGTCAAGACAAAGTGTTCATTTAATAACCATTCGAAAAACTTTACTTAAGTATATAAAAGATAAACTACATATCTCGTCTTTGCCTTAACAGAGACAGATACTAAAAGAATATAATTTTAACTTACAGTCAAAAAAGATTAAATTTCATGTTGTTTGTAAAATTAACATATTTGATAAAAGAATGCGAACTTGAACGCATACCATATATTTGCGAGATTAGATAAAGATTGACGGATATTTTATTTTTGGGGATAGTATTTTACATTATTTCCTCATTACTATTTATACGATAAGATGTGTAGATATACTTAAAATATCAATGGTTACTAAATTCAATGGATACCACCAGATATTTAAAACCACATCATAAATAAATATTTGTGAAATTATTTTCCGACCAACAACATTAAAATTGTTTAAATTCCATGTACCTCTCTATATACCATTTTTGGTTAAATTTAATTACTAATAAGTACCTACTTATCATTTAGTATTGTATAGTATCATTTATAGACATTTCAATAATCAACACCAACCATAATATAATTTCTGCTCGCTTAATATGTTTCCGATTGGTTCTTAATTTTCACCTATATATACGAGTCTTTAAAAAAGAAAGAAAAATAAAAAAAAATTAAAAAAATTAAGAGAAAAAACAAAAATTCAAGTTTCAATTTGTTATATAACAAAAATGTATTTAAAACAATACAACTTTTTATTAAAATTAAAGTCCGATCACAATTTTCTGGTTGTAGTTTCTAGCGATTGGTTTTGTTGTTAATTCTTTTTTTATGAGGGAAATAACAATTAAATAGTTAAATTGAATATTTAACAAACTGGTTTAACAAATTATCGTTAACAAAAAAAAATTTGTTTTACTTTTTTCTTTTTTTTTGTAACTTCAGAAATGTACAGTGGTTTTTTTAACAAATTTATTTAAACTATTTGGATTTAAAAGGCAAAACTTAACAAATCACTTTAATTTAATTTAAGGTAAAAAAAACAAATTTCTAAATGTAATACTAAATTTAATGTTATTGTTTTTTTGTGCTACTAGCTTCTAGCAATAAGATGACATTTCGTTTAAGAAACATTACTTACGACGACAAATAAAGTTTTGTTATGCAATAAATAAATCCAAAAAAAAAAAATTGTCTGAAATTGCTTAAAAGCATTTAAAAAACAATGCATCTAAAAATCGAAATGAACTAAGTATATCGAATCTTGAATTCTATAGAGATGTAATAACTGAGAAATTTTTTGGGATAACTCCGGACGAAGTTGGCAAAAAAAAAAGAATGCCCTGAGGAAAATCGAGAAAATTCGTCAAAGTTCGAAGAGAAGAGGACATGTTTGAAAGGAGCTTCTTTAATAGTTGGTAACCCTCTTGAATATTTATGGATATGGAAAAAATGTGTTTTGCTTTCCTTAAATCGGTTCCCATTAAAGCCACCCTGGATAGATAGATGTATCGATGGTTCTTAGCAGAATATTAATAATAATCGATAATCGATTTTATATAAATTCAGTTGATATTAATAAAATCAAAATACATATTAACAATTATGATATGATTTGTTCAAAAGTTGTGAGTAGGTGGAATAAAAATACAAATAAGTTACTAGGAAGGATTTTATCATTTATTCCAGAATTATTGCGATTCATGTATATGTATATTGGAAGGTCGCGCATAATCTAGCTTTGTAATTAATTAGGTTAGTAATACGTAAATTTGTACATAATTCGATTTACAGAAAGATGTCGAAAATTAAAAACAAAGGAAGAAAAAAAAAACAAAATTATTTTACTCAACAAAAGATTGGCATCAATTCTAGTGCACGATAACTCTTATTCAAAATATATAACAATTAAATAATTAAAAAAAAAAGTGAAAACAACTTCAAACTCAAAGGATCAAAAAGGCGCAAATCAATAGCAAACAAAACCAATTGCTGACTACAAGTCCATATTGTACCTATATTACAATTAATTAATTTGTTCCTATAACATTTTCAATTTAAAAAATAAGTATTAACTAAAAACAAACAAAAAAAAAACAATTTTTAAAGTCATTTATAATCATCTTCACCTTTTTTTCTGTGTCATAATCTGGAAGTATTATGATAATGGAAAATCCAATTCGAGATCCACTTGATGCAATTTTTCTTATTTATATAAATGAATTTTTCACTTTGATTCACAAAATTTGTATTTCTCTCTCTCTCTCTCTCTCTCTATCTTTATCTCGATTCCTCTCATTCATAATATATAATTAATTATGTATATCACTTTAATCACAAGTATTTTCATTTAGAAATTTACATATAATCATTGAAACTAAACTTGATGTCATTGATGAATTCGTCACCACTGGAACGCATCACCTCACAAGCCACAATCCTAAATTGAGTTTGGCAAGTTTTGGTAATTTCATTGTTGTTTCTAATCCCTTGGCCGATATCTGCGTACATCCATATAAATCGATTGCGCTTAAATTAACAAGGTACTCAGACAGTGACTGTAATCCTTTGTCTGTAATTCGATGACATTGTCCTATGTTAAGCGTTTCTAAATCATGCAGTGATTTGGCTATTCTAGCTAGACCATCATCGGTTATTTGGCAATGATTTAAACTAAGCGATTTTAGATGAAATAAACCTTGCGATATATGATTCAAAGCCTGATCACCGATTTTATCGCAAAAACTAACGTCCAGCGACGATATCGTACTGCCACCTTCGGTTAAATAGGCCATACCAATATCCGATATATTGTCACATGATCCTAAATTCAATTCTTCTAGTAGAGGCATACGGGCTAAGTGTTTGAGTCCACTATCTGTTATCGAAACACAAAAGCTCAGATTTATGCTTTTCAGCGATCCTAAACCTTGGGCAATATGTTTCAGTGATTCATCGGATAATCGTTGACAATCCTGTAATCCTAAAAATTCTAAAGATAAATTTCCTTCGGCCGTTTCTTTACTCAGTCCAGCTAAATGTCCAATTCCAGAGTCTGATATATGCCAACATGATCGCAGATTGAGACGTTTCAGTTTTTTCAAACCCCACGCAATTAGTAACAGTCCGGTATTGGTAATATTACAGCATCCGCCTAGTTCTAGTACTTCCAGATTTTGTAGATGCTGTGCTATTTTTGCTAAACTTGAGTCCGTAATTTGTTTACACAGTGATAGATCTAAAACTTTCAGATTTGGAAAGTCCATTGTAAATGTATGGCCGAAATTTAAATCGGTTACATTATAGCAACCACTAAGATTTAACGATTCTAAATTAGGTATTCCAATTACTACATCCTTAATTGTACGTTTGAGTGATAGAATTTGAATTTTTCTTATTCCACGTCTGACTAGTGATGTAAATAGATTTGGCCATGGTTTCCGTAAATGGAGACGTGCCTCGACGCCCTTCCATACACTTTTCGAATATGCAGCGTCTCGCCAGGCTGTACATACTTGAGCGGCCCGACCTTTATCCCGTACACTTAATTTATCGAAAATCATTGTGATTATTTCAGGATACAGGTGTCCTATGTGCGTTCCTTCCGGTGGTGGTGGTGATATTGGTGTTTTTGGTCTTGTTGGTATTCTTGGCGGTGGATGCAAATATAATGGAACTGGTTGCATGTGAGGCCTATGCAATGGGTATGGTGCATACCTATGGTGATAGTGTGGCCTATGCGATATAATTGCACCCGGTATTTCGGTTTGCATCAGCTGTGAATCCTCCATCATGAGGAATGCGATTCGGTGTATCGCAAGAATTTTTGGGAATTTCAAAAAACTACTTTTATGGAAAAAATTAAAAATGTCTTTTGCATTTTTCGACTAGTCCGAAAAAGTTAATTTATGCATTTTCAGTCATCAGTTACATGATGGTATTTTTTTTTGGTATTTCACTTTTTGTTCAGAAAACTTTTTTTTATCCCCACGAAAAATAATAAAATTGCAAAATCGTTTTATTGATAAAAAAAACAATGTTTTCACTTCACTTCTTTCTTTGTCTTTGCATACGAAATAAATAAATAAATCAACGGTTTGTTATCTCAAAAACTTTATTTTGTAGTCGTTGTAATTTTTACGTACTGATGTACCCGTTTCGTATTACTTTTTTTTTTATCACTAACGATACGTTCGACTATTGTCGACCGACTGTTTAGTTTATCTGTTTTCAAATTCCTTCAAGTTGTATGCGATAGTGAACGGAGAACGTATACTGTGAGTACTGTTGGGATTTTTGTTCTACCATCCATGCCTGCCTTAAGTGCCTACCGATTTAGTTCGCTTGCGCTTACAATATTGCTCTCTTAAAATAATAAAAAAAAAATGAGTATTTTTATCTCTAGCTCGAACTGTTGCCGAAATCGGTTCGGTTTTTTTGGAATAAATTCATGGAACGATAATATGGCCGCGTTGTTGTTTATATCGATTAGTTGGTTTATGGCGAAGGCGGCAATTTCGATTTTTCAAACTGTGCAATGTGCATGCAACATAGATCTATTTACTATCAGATGTTCTACTCTGACAGCAGAATAGGAGTTGAAAATTGTAACGATACGAAATAAGTACGTTTTTGTCTTTTTGTCAAACACTTTTTCTTTATCGATTACAAATTTAAGGTTTTAGATGTAAATTAGTTTTGTTTATGAAGTTATTGGAAAATTGTATGTTAAAATGTTATAGAATGACTACTGATTGCCAAAGAAAGGATTGGCCAAGATGACAAAGTAACAGCACTAGTCACAGAGAATTGAGTACTTTTGACAAACATACCGACACAGTTCCCAAATTCTCATGCGATTATTTCCAAAATAATTGAGAAACGATAATTCAAGTTTATCGATCCTTTATTTACATATATTAGAAAAAAATCGATTAATTGAGCTTAAAAATGATTTTTTATTTAACCTTGTCATCCTTTATTTATCCTTTTTGACCTTTTTTTTATACTTTTTCAAATTGTTTGTATTTTCAATTTGTATTGAATTTTTTTACTTTGTAGGATATTTTCATGATTTCGGTTTACTTAAATAAATTTAAAAAAAAAAGTTATTTTTTTCATGAAAAACTTAGTTCCTATGCACTATTCAGTTCCGATGGAGCAGAAGATTTGTCTCAGTTTCCAGACGTTTGTTTAAATTCCAGTTTAATTGAACAATATACACACACATACATACATACATTATTATGTAAGAATAAAATATGCTATGTGTCATTGTAATAATAAACAATTTTTTTTATTCCCCATATCCGTGAATTTGTACTACGTACAATATATGCAGAACTCGCGATCATATAACATGTTGCCATATAGTTAGTATAAGATATATAATATATGTAGATGTATATACTTACTAGGGTGGACCGAAATAATTAATGTGTGATAATTAAAAAAGGCCGATTGCGGTCGTGAACGGATCTGCGTAGGACCATTTATAGTGACTAACGCCATAATAGTTTCAATCCTATTTTTTTTTTAACTTTACCCTATTTCGTGGGCAATTTATAACGAAACTCAACAACCTAAATTTCATCTCATCAAAAAAAATTATTTATTGTCGCTTCTTAAGATTAAAATCGAAAATTTTTAATAAATTGTTTAATAGTGAAGAATATTTGAAATTAATCTTTAGAACTTTAGATCTTCAAGTAATCTTCTAACAATTTATTTTTATATTTTGAATATGAATACACCACAAGAAATAAAATCACTACCTTGGCCAGGAAACAGTCCGAACCACAACCTCTTCAAAAATTTATTATAAGTCATGGGAGAAAAGTCGCTCAAAATAAACCAAAAAGTGTTCAAAAAAAAAAAAAATAGCAAAAAAGGGTTGTTTTGAAGAACTATCACTAAAATATTTGGACAAATCATCAATGTCTAACCCTAACAGGAATAAGGACCTCATAAAAGCCAAGGGCAGCCTACTAGACGTTAAATCAAAATTTGTGTGTATTGATATTTATTTTTTATTTAAAATTTATGTTTTTTTGTTTAATTATATCTCATTAATAATAAAAATAAACATTTTACCAATTAAATTTGTTTTACAATGGAAATAATTCATGTAAAAGACAACAAAACATTTGTTAATATTACCTGAAAATCGAACCAAATATGAACTACTGTAGGATAGGTAGAGTTAAACAATGAGAACGAAAGTGTTATTGTCCAAAAATATTTAAATTAGTCAAAATTTTATTTAATTAATTTTATTTTTAGTCTGTATTTAGTATTACAGTAATTTATTTTTGGAATAATCCACTCATTTTCAAAAAATAAGTTAAAAATTTCAAATCGAACATTTCAATGTCGCAGGGTGTATATGTATGTATTTTCAACTCTCCTGGAATTTACGAAGAAAAAAAAATTATTTTAATCGAAAAAATTGGCAACGATTTGCTTAAAAATCAATTTTGAATTATTTAACCTTTGAAAAATAGATTATTACGACTTTCTGTGTAGCTTCCAATAAACAGGGTCTGCATAATTGCTCTATTGAGAAAAAGCTATAAAAACTCTTAACCGTGTAAATTTTTTTTTTTTTTTTTAAATTTTAATAATTTTTAAAGAAATTTGGTCTAACATAAAAACGTGCCACTCTTATTGTATTGTATACTTACAATTGTACATAAATAAAGTACATATAAATTTCTATAATATACGGGCGTACGTCACTTACTCGTGTACTTTCAATTCTACTTGATGGAAAATAAAGTTTGCGAGTTGGTTCATCTGCACGCAACATATTTATACGGGACATCGAATATTTTTTTTTAAAGCAACACCAGCTGTAGAATAATAATTATTAAAGGCAACGAAGTGGTAAATAACAATTTTTATGTAGTACATACATACGTTTATATATACATAACATATGTATGTACATTTATATCGTACATATGTACATATATGTATGTATGTATACTTCATTTTATTAACCCAATCGCAAACGTTTCAATAATATACTTTGAGCTTTATTAGAATTTCTTTAGCTTTTGAAGGTTCATAGAAGAAGGGTGTAGGCAGTATAGGGTAATATCAAAAATATACATACATACGTACATCGTACATATATGGTGGGACTTTTTAAATTCGAAATGATATATCTTAATAAATTTTAAATTAATTTAATTGTCAAATACGTATAGAAGAGGGGATGATGCGCATTTTGTTATATCTTTACTTACAAATACACATCCCTCGATTTGTACGTACGTTCCACGACAAATCCGTGCAAATCGAAACCGTGTAAAACGGGACACAACATTAAATGAGTAATTGAAATTTTTTATTTTAAATTAACAAACCGTGTAAAAGCGAAACCATGTATAAAGTGAGTGCTGTGCAAATCGAGGGACGGGTGTCTGTACTTTATCAAACTTAAAAAATAAATGAAAAAAACTTATTAAAAATCGCATATCTTTAAAAAAAACAAATTCTATTTAAAAATGGTCAAGTCGCAGTTAGCACTCATTTTCACCTCCCTCTCAATACCACAATACCTGTACGTTGTACCTATATATTGTAATTTTTATTGCAAATAAATGCGGACACAACTTATTTCGATATTATTTTTATATTAAATATTATTCCAAAGACATTATTTTTTGCATGCAACATATATATTATTTATGCACGTTTTTTTTTTTTACGTTTTTCTGCAATTTCATGACTTATTTGCATATATGAACTGGTTTTAAGATATGCAGGGTGACTCATGCTATTTTGTAATTTCCACCTGTCTTAGGTTAGCAACAAAATGCTAATCAATGGATTAAAATGTATTTATTGTATATGGTGATATGTATGTACATTTGAATATAAGTATAAAATGTAGTTTGAATTTTAAATATTGTGTCAAGAGTGCTCTTTCTACTTGAATTCTTTTTTTTGTTTTTTTTTGTTACCATTACTTAATGTTCACGTAATACTAAAAGTTTGTCGAAATTATATTTTATTTATTAACAGATACTTATTTCAACTCCTTTTAATTTCGGATGTAACAATTTTTATGTAATTTCTATACCACGTATCATATAGAGGGGACTTGTACCCTGGATTTTCGAAAGTTTCACCATATAAAAATCAGTTTTTACTTATTTCTACACCACCTAGCGGAAATGTGTTAAATCATTTTATCCATTCCAAAAAAAAATCAGGCTTTCAAATAGATCTTGGAAAAATTCAAAATCATTTTTTTTATATGATGTATAATACTCATTTGTAATTCGGGTGTATTCAGGTATATTCGGGAATATTCAGGAGTATGCAGAGATATTCGGAGGTATTGACTATTGAGGACTACATTCATATTATAAAGGTATTCAGTGATATTCATTTGTATTCGCCGGTATTTCAAATTATGTATTATGTATGAAGACATTAGGCCATAAGGCTATTCTATTTAATTCACTCTTTTGTTTTTATCAATAACATTACAGTGTGGTTAGTAATGTGGTTCGTGGTGGATATCGGAGTCGAAATGAAAGACGTCCTTTCGTAACTAAATACCTAAACTAAACTAACTAACTAAACTAATCTAAACTAAATAATAAACTTGCATATTAATAATGCCGACATAAGAATTCCATTCGTTATTGTTTTATTGCATTGTATTAAACGCACAACCCTTATGTAATGGATATAAAAACTTGTTATCTCATTTTCTGATATCTACATAAGGGTTGCAATAAAACGAATGAAATCCTTATGCATCATGCCGCCACAACAGTTTGTTACCTAATAGTACAAAAATTACGAAGCAAATAAGAAATATCTGAAGAAATGTTAATGTTTTTTATTAGAAGTATTTGTTCAAATCCCATTAGAAATATTATTTTCCTAACACTCATTTTAATAAAAAGCTTTTTTTTCATATCTAACGTGAATATAAAAATCACCTAAAAGTTTCGTCAATTTCATTTCTGAGCTTTAAGCCACCTCACTATATTTTCTGAATTGTTATCAATATAGGCAATACTCTCTGTCGACGTTTTGTTACTTTGTGCCTTTAAAACTATTGTTATGTATAGCGTTCGATAGATGTCTCTACAACACAGTGGTGTTGTTCACTGAGCAGACAAGAATTTCGTTATTAAAGGTTTATTGTCTGTGTTTGTTGTAATAACGTTCGTTGTTGTGTAATTAACAATTGTAGTTTGTATTGAAGAAAACAGAAAGCAAATTTTCAATAACTATGTATATTATATTGAACCAAAATAACAACAACAAAGGTATATGGAAATATATTTTTCTTGAAGCTTTTTCCAAGTTTTATTTTTTTTTATATCTCAAATATAAAGCAAAATATACAAATCCTAATTATCATATAAAATAACTGATTATCTTTAAATATGTAGTACCAGCATAGGTACACTTTGGTTAGGACTTCAAGTATATTTAATTATAATATCATTTGATGCACTTCAAAGCGATACCTCTCTACCTTAAATAAACCAATTAAATTTTTCTCTAAATATTTTCAATGCTGAGCAGGAAAACACGCAATTCAAATTGTGATTAACATTTTAACTACCTTTATAAATGATGATTATGATGATGAAACAATTTTTTTTTTCTTACTTGAAGAAATCCTTTGATATACAAATGGTTTGTTTTGATTACAAAGCAAAAAAAAAAACGATCATCAAACTATAAACCTGTTCAGTATTAAATTCAAATAAAATTTAATAAAAAAAAAAAAAAATTTCATAATCCCTGGGCGTGCCCACATATATGGAAATAAGAAAAATACAGCAAAGCAACCGTATGCACAAGAAATATCTCTTACCATGACAAGAGATGAGACTTCATGTATGGGGGGCTCTATTGAATAGAATGCATTTAGTTTGGTTTGTTGTTGGGTCTGTAACGAATTGCTGACATAAATTACGTATATTACGTCCAAAAGTACAAATATTTTGATGGTAATGTGGGACTTACAAGATGGTAATGACAACAACAAAAATCAACGATGATTATCGACGATAATCACGTACAACTTTTCTATTAACACAATCATAAATGCGTAATGAGCCTAATAACAGCACAGTATGACTACAATTTTATTCAAATAAACAAACTTATTTTATTGATTTAAATTATTGTAAAAATTTATATTTAATTTAATTTATGTTTATCTATAGTCATGCTGATTTTACGTGAATAAAAATTAAATAGATATAGTAATTAGTAGGTAAATACATAATTATAAGCAACAAAGAAAAGAGAAAATTTCGGAAGTGTCGAGTATTTATTGCTGCATTTGCCGGAAGCGTAATTAGAATGTTAAAAATGTTTGAAACGCTCGTCAGCATCTCCAGCAATATAAAATTAAGGATTTTTTAATTAAACTGTCCAGCGATACTTTATCAAATTTAAAACGAACTGATGTGTCGATATTATTTTTAACCCTCGGTTACTAACGTTAAAATATCTTCCATGAATACTAACGCTGGGTCTAATCGACTTTATCTCACCTCACCTGAAAAAATTACTTAAACGTAAACCAAACCAGTAACTTACCGAAAACTGTGCTAAAATTTTATTAAACCTGCATACTAAACAATCAGTGATTACTGTTATTGTGCAGTTGTTTGCATTTCATTACGTAATGTTTTAAATGCGTTTTTTTGTTTTGGGTCGAATCGAAAAATGCCAAATAAATGTTTTTTTAATAGTTGAGAATAAATAATGCAAGCAAAGTGAACAAAACAGATTGTGATCTTCAACCCTTTCGATTCTACGGGGACACATACACGTCCCGGTAGAAGTGTTCTCTTCATACAAAATTTTTATCTTAATTTCTTATTATTATTATTTTTAACAAAGTTAAAAAAAACAACAAAACCTCGGTAGTTAAGTAGTTAGTTAGTGTGAAAAAAGGAGCGCTCGAAATTCCTTAGACCTCTATAGGTTAGACATCCCTCTTTATACATTTATCTCAACTGACATGACGAGCTCTTTTTTGTGGAACAAGGCAGCTCTAGAGGTGTTCTTTTAAACGGAAACCTTACTAATGCTCGCAATCTCAGCGAATTTTTTAAGCATTGCCATTTTAGAGATAATGTCATTGTTTAGACTGTTTTTAAGTGAAATCATATCACCCGGCCTCAGAATCAAATCAACATATGTACCAGAGAAAAGTATCACCACGTGTTTCATCCCCAGTCGGTCTTGAACGCGAATCCTCTCGCTACAAAGGCAACCACTCAATGTACTAGCCATTTGGTCGGTTTGTATGTTGATTGTTTTCCGGTTCGAAAGGGATGAATCCTTTATTACTGTAGTATGTACTTTTAATTTAATGAGCTTTGTTAGAGCTTTTTCTAGCAAAGTTTTCGATGATGATGAAAACCGAAGACATGCAAAAAACTATGTACTTAAATGCATTATTTTGTAATTTCATCGTATAAAGTATAGTGACTGAACATTTCCTATTTTACCATATACTATATGTGTGTCAAATGATTAATGTGCAGTTAATCTATTGGCCTAATAGACCTTTTATCACGTATATTATGGAAATAAATAATAAGTAACAGCAACCGCAAAAATATAATTATTGAAATTTAATTTCATATTTCAGCGAAGCAAAATTTCCATAATAAATTTCTCAAACATGCATATCTTCTGACAAGCACGTGTTGGAACGTTTTGTGCTGGCCAATATTCATCATCAATGCATCAAATGCACGGCACGGCACGGCACATACACACGGAAAAAAAAAACAAAAAAAAAATGCCAAAGAAATTTTGTTTTATTGCAGTTAATTCTCCAGACTTGAAAATATGTTACCATCCAGCAGAAGAAAATCAACCTCCATGTCTATGATGTATGTGTGCGTGTAGGTATATTTATCTATACAAAAAGGTGTAATTTTCTTCAATCATTTTGGTATAATTACACACATATTTGCCTGGATACAAGAATTACCATTAGGTAGAGGTTTAAACACTGAACTGATATATGTATATATATGTATGTATGTATGTATGTATGTATGTATGTTGGTATCGTACATTCGTACATATTTATGTAACGATACAGAATAGGGAATGGTAAGAGACTTTTTGATGAAAACAAACCGGAATGCAGTTTAAATTAATGCTGTGTTGCATTAAAATCTTTGAATTGTTTCAGTGAGCGAATGCACGCATTAATGAAATCGAGGTAGGGAGAATTCTATGTTAAGAGAGAGTACCGATCCAGATATTTGAAATTAGTTATCGTTGAATCAGAGGGTTCGTACACAATAAGTAACGGAAGGGGTGGTTCGAATCCCAATTTTAATAATAAGTCCATTAGAGTTTATTTAATAAAAATAATCCTATAAAAACACTTTTACAAATAAACTTTGATAGGAGTATGTTGATGAAAAGTCACGTGTAAAAATATAAAATGAACGTTATGCAATTAACGGAGCCTTGATAATTTTTGAGTTATTGTTTATTGAATGCAAATATTCACTCACCACTGTCTGTTTAAAAGCACACAAACACACGCCGCTATTTTTATTTATATCTATAGATAGGTATTGTAACTATATTGCTTTTCATTTTGCTAAATTTAAAACCACAGCAAGTAAAATTTATAACAGTAATTGATTATGTTTGTGGTAATTAAGAATTAATTGACTTCTTTTTTAGTTTTATTGTATAAATAAGGTGTGTAAAAAGACGATGTTGTAAGATTTCTTAAAGTCAGTTTCTTGGTATAGCCAGTGAAAGAGTAACTATGAAATATGCGGACAAAATAGTTTTTGTAATCTAACTGTAAATATATATTGAAATTGTTACACTTAGTTTATCTGTAATTGGTTACATTAATACGTTCAGCGCCATATTTATGTTGTGGATTTTTTATGGAATTAATAATAAAAATAATTGAATAATTGAAATATAATTACGAAACTCTAATGTCAAAAAAAAATTTTAGTACACCGTAGGACCAAATAATCAACAACCATATAAAATATGTCTACCTATGGTCTTGCCGAACTGAACCAAATTCTATCTAGATCTAGTTAGACCAACATGTACCACTGGTGGACGACAAATTGGCACTTAACGCGTTAAACACAGTTATCGTGAGATTGTAGACAGAATTTACCTAATAAAAATTAAAATTTAATTTATCCTGATTGGCAACTTTTAATTCTTGTTCATTGACGCTTCTAAACCCTAAATATTTGTATATAAGTATGTTGCTATGATGCTGAGCTATAGAGATAAAGTGGAATAATTGGTTGATAGAATCATTGACTCTGAAACAGCCGCCACTATTTAAAACAAAAATCATTGAGCACCCAAATTCTTGTCGCATACCTACCCTGCGCCTTCACTAGACATATTTGTGGTTTGATTGATGACATTGCTCGGTTTATATCGTGTGAAGTCTGACTTATGTTAATGTCTTGCGAGACTTCACACTTCACATAAACCGAGCGATGTCATCAACCAAGCCATAAATATGTCTAGTGAAGGGGCAGCTGGATAGTGAGAGATAATGACAGCTCAAACCGTAACGGATTGGTATATTTATACGCAGAACTTATAAATGTATTTATTTTTCTCTTTTAATGTGTTAGTGCGAGAGTTTTGAAACGGTTCTAATCGGTAATATCATTTGTTTGGATATTTAAAAACTAATTATATTAATAGTCAGGCATTCTATGTTTGAATTCTAAGAAATGTATAAGAAATGTCAAATTATCAGACCTCACGAGTATGGGAAATGAAAAAAATGGCATATGAGAGAAATTTCGGTAAATCTCTATTACAAAAAAAAAAACTGAATATTTCTGGATTATGTCAGAATTATTCAGTTTTGTACCGCAATACTCCATCTGTCATTATCTCTCACTATGCGACCAGAATTTGGGTGCTCAACTGCATTCATTTGGGTGATTAAAATTACATTCTAAACTGTTTATTTCTTTGTATAATTCTTAGTCGAACATTTTAAAGAAAGGCCGTCATTGACCTTTTCTTCAAAAATTACTGTAATTAGTTATATTCTATTAAAATGTGGCAATTGAAATGTTTTGTCTTCAATGTGTCTACATATATAACTACACAAAATGACAAATTATTTTATTTTTATTTCTGGACTTAGGATTACACCAGTATGGCAATATTTTATCAACCATAAATTAGCATATGTTGGCTATATGTATGTATGTACGTAGTACGCACAAAACACTGCATTAAATAGATGCATTATGCATATCAAGGGGATTATTCGCAGTGATTTGCGTCTATTTTAGAGATTCTTAGCATTTTATGTTTTTAATAAGAAAGTTGCGTTTTATTTACATTTAATAATACCGAGAAGAATTTTATTACCTATTCAAAGAAAATGTTATCACGTAAAAATTTGCATTATTTAGACGTTCATTGATAGCAATTTGTGCGTTATTTTGTATCTACCACACCAGCGAGCAAATTAAGGGATTTATAACTCAACGTATGTATATAAAGTTAAAAAAAATATATAGAATAAAAAAGTAATGTGATTTAGGGGAGAGATACTTCGGGAATGAGTTAGAGTTTTCTTTCAAAATATTATTAACTTCCTGATTTAAAAAAAATAGTGTTTTGTGTTGATTTGTCTACATATTCTCGTAAACTTAAACTTTAATACTCGACAAAACAATTTACAAAAAAAAAAAAAAAGAAACAAAAATTCTAAATCCCAACAATAATATGTTGCACAAGAGCAAGAATATATAATCCTACATTATGTGAACAAGAAACCTGCATTAAAAGTAGAAATGTTGCTTCTTTTTTCAAATAAATAGGCGTATAAAATGTGTGTAAAATTAACTTCTTGATGGGTTTTTGAAAACGACTTCAGAGTTCATTTTATAGTTCAATTCAAAATCCATAGATTTGTGAGCATCACCTGTGTCATTAAATTTATATGTATTAGATACATATACACTTTTATATACCTATACTTGAATACCTAATGTAATAAATAATTATATTCATCACATATTTAGTATTTTTATAATGACCCCGGTTGGCTTGTTGGACGCATTTTTAAGAGAGCAATATTAGATTGCAATTTGTATCTATGCCAAATAGAAAATTCCACTGAATAATTTTCAAAAATAGTTTTTCGTTTATTTCGGGATTTTTTTTAAAAAAAATCTTTAGATACAGAAAAAAAATCCAGTGGAATTAATAAAGTTATGGAGGGTTGTCTTTACACGGATCGGAAATCCGTGCAGTCTATATAGCCTTTTAAGTTTTGAAAATGTTTCCCCATAAGTTTCAATACATACAATTAAGTATTTAATTTTTTTTTGTAAGCAAAAACATACTCTTGGCTGGATTGTATGATCCGATTATTTACTGACATACGCCGCATTTACTTCCAACTATAAACTATTCAATAGAAAATTGTATGGCCCACTATTATCTGAAAGGTTCATTTTTTCAAAATAGCAGGATTATTAAAGATGACATTCAGAAACGCCTATGTAGGTATACATATCGATGGTGTCACTGTGATATGCCGTATCTGACATTTTTGTGATTTTGAGGTTTTCATGCCAAAATATTCTTCGAGAAGAAACTACTTCATGTGAAGTTTTTTTTTTTTTAAACCGCCAGTTTATTTCAAAAATTATTAAAGCGCCAACACTTATATCCACAAATATCATAAAAAGTTAAATAGATTTTTCCTTTTCCTGTAAAATCAACTATTTGCAGTTACGGCATATCACAGTTACATCGACGATATGTAGGTAATTAGTCGTATAATAATTACAAAAATTTGAAATCTCTAAAGAAGAAAATAAAATTTCACACCATTTTTTGAAAAAAAAAAAAAAGTCAAAGCTAAGAAAAATAATTGTAAAATAAGAAATTTCTCATAGCAGTAAATTATCGAACTACTGCACTTTATGTATGTACATAAATATAAATTATCACAATTCCTGAATAATAAAACTACAAAAATCGTACCATTACAAATCAAACTGACTAAAAAAAAAAAAAATCTAAGATAAAAGTAATTCCTTTGTGATATCCAGTTGAAAGGTACGGGGTACACGTTGTTATATACAGACTATACATGGATTTGTAGTCCTTTGCCGAAAATCCATAAAAAAAACAAAAAAAAAACAGGCGGCACTTTACTTTGAACTTAGCTAATTCGTATTGGCTATAGAAGAGGCTATAGATGTAAAAGAAGAGAATGAGTTTTGGCCATCAACAGGTAATTTGTATCAAAGCGGTATCCCTATATGTATGTATATAGGAATATACATATATAGGTAATGGTGGTGAATTGATTTTTTTTGCTTTGTTGTTGCGAAATAACAGTTCGTTTACAGTTGATTTTTATAGAATTTTTTTTTTAATGAAACTTTAACAGATTAAGTATTTTGAATACATTTCTTGACTTGACCCATCTATTTACGGTTTAGAACAAGTTTTTCTGTTGTAAGAGAATATGCAGCCTCCATCCCTATATACATTACCTTAATGTGGTGCAGAATAACATTCTTAAATATTTAATTAATAAATTAATTAATTTATAACAATAATTTTGCAATGAACTGTCGAATATTTAAAAAATATTATGAGTAGACGGTCATTAATAAGACATTATAGTTTTTCGAGATATTATTAAGATACTAACCTATGGGTATTTGGTATCATGTAAAAACCATGCATTTTTCTCATTTTTGTAATTATTTTTTTTTTATAATAAAAATCAGAGAAATAAAAAAAAATTACAAAATGGTTCAGGAGAGAAATTTTATTTGATGATGATGATGTAAGATGAACTAACTGTCAATATTTTTCAATTTTATTTACTGTTTTTATTTGCTGACATTTTTCATTTTAATCACCCACTCTTTTATGACCATGTTTTTATTAGTTTTTTTATTTAATTAGTTTCTGAAATTACTTTTCTAATGCATATTTTGTTTCAAACATCGGTTTGACTACACAATAATTTTTTGAAATTTTGAAATTTTTAAGAAAGTTTATATTTTGACCACCCTAACACCTCTGAATGTTTAACAAAAACATTCTATTTACGACTTAATTTATCATAATATCCAATCATTAGATTCTAAAGATTATCAATTATTATGATAAATATTATTATTATTATGTATTATTATTATTATTATGTATTATTATTATTATTATGTATAATTATGATTATTATTATTATACATATCGTCGGCTACACTCGAAAATTGGGTAAGTCCAATTTTGTCAAAAATGCTTTTTTTGTATTTTCTGATACTATTACCAATGACGCATTGAACGTAGTCTTAAAATGGCATTTCGACTAAAGAGATTTTTAAAATTTCAAATAAAGAAATTTGGGTAAGTCCAAAACGAACACAGAAAAACTATAAACAAAGAGCTACAATGGAAGAAAATTTGTCAACGAAAAATGGAACTACAATATGCTGAAAATGTCCAAGAGCTTAAAGCCTCCATATAGGTGCATTGTGTCGCTCAAAAAAAACGACGAAAATAAGATAACTCTAGCAGAAAAAAAAAATTTCAACAAATGAACACCGAAAATAGTGTAAGTCCAGTATTTTTAGAATCAGTAGTTAAATTATAGTACAACTTTATTTCATATGATATGTCTCAACCATTTTTTTCTAATTACACCTAAGAAGTTAAATGGTTATTATCGTTTCCTGTAAAATTTGCTTTTCTGAACTTACCCATTTTTCGAGTGTAGCCGACGATATGTATATTCTATCATTCGACCTAATTCTGCTCTCCTTAAATGGAATGTTTAAATGTTAGGTTTAAATACAGTTTAATTAATTGAAAAATAAGAAATATAGAGGTCGCATCGAAATTACTTAAAAAATATTCCAAATATTTCCAAAAAAAAAACAAAAACAAATAATTTTATATTATTTGTCCTGTGGTTTGAGTCAACTTGCATTTCACGACCGTTCAAAATATCAAATATGTATTGATAAAAAATCCGAAACAGTTGAGACTTTGTAAATCGGTTCACAAATAACAAAACTTTGGTAACTTGAAGTGAATTTCTCATGTTGATTTTATGAAACTCACAGAAAAACATTATTCGTTTAGGAGAGGTAAAAAATTTCAGTCGCGGGCGTCCAATAAGGTTAGGACGGGCACTTTATATAATTTTTTAAAAAAATGTTATTTTGTCACTTTTTATGAGAAAAATAGTCCTTTTATCCTTCGCCATTTGTTCAGGTTGTTCTAATTTTTCATGGTTTCAACAGTAATAGGAGAATCTAAATATGAACATTAATTATGTCATAAATCGTAGTATCTCAAAAAAAAAAACATTTTCGAAAAAAACGCTCATCAAACAAATTAAATCTTACATAACAACTACCTTACCTGAATGACAACTTTTTCTTTTGTTATAAAAAAAAACCCCTTTATCTCAATCCATTAATGCATCTCAGTAATTCAAACTATTTACTTATCTAAGTAGCAAAAAATTGTCATTTAATGAAAGGGCACCACAGGCTAACATCACAAATAACTAGCTATAAAATGCAATACAAAAATTCAAAGAGCATCCCGCCTCGTGATGTATATCAAGTTTCCATCCCATCATCAGCTACGATCTTCACCACATAAGAAAATACCAAAAAAAAAAAACAAAAAAAACCGGATTACCATTATATTAAATATAAAAAGTACTTGAGTTGCATTCGCTTAATATACATTTTGTTTGTTATACATACATTATTATATTGATTACCTGCAGTGTGTGTGCGTTTCTTTGTCCATAATGTTTTTTTTTTAAACAATGCGAAAAATATGAATTGACATGACCAGACAAAGAATGGGCAAATCAAAAATTTACAATAATAAAAGCTCAATGAAAGCTTTTTTCATATTTAAATTATTTGTGTGTACCTACCAATGGAATGCGCAATTATATAAATAGTACATATGTACAATTGTACATAGTATGCATGTAGGTATGTATATTGAAATATCGTAAATATATTTAATTAATCTTTAAATGGACGGAGAAAAAAAATATCTATAACAAAAACACAAATTATATTGCACTCTTTTCCGCATTTCAATTTATCAATGATTAAGCTCCTCCTTTAATGTAACATCGCAGCATTTTGTACAAATTTACCATTCGAAAATCTCAAAATGCAAGAGAAAAAGTTTCTCTTGTGGTAAATTTTACAACAAAAAAATGATCCAAAGAGCCGCAACAGAGAGCCGCAAAGCTTTGCGGAACATTGAGAATGTTCAATTTCATCACAACATTTTCTATATTTGATTCATTTTAGTTGTTTACAAACATTTCATGTTAAAGGATATAGTTCCCGGGTGAAAAATCGCGTGCGGTATATAAATATTCTAATAAGAAAACAAAAAACTAAACAATTTTCTTAGTGATTTGTGGTGAAATTTTAATATCTATAAGTGTTTTATTATTTTAAAAAATCAACTAAAATTGTGAGAAAAGTTTGCATTGAACAAGTTTTGGATAACACATTTTTAACTAATGAATGGATATAAAGGATAAAGGATGTGCATCGTCAGTGATTGAATTTGGTATTCCATAATTGTGCTGTTTAAAAATTCGATAATTAAGTGTGTGTAATTCTTAAATAGGTATCTTTAGAAAAAAATGAATTAATCAATGCTAATAGGGAACACGTTAATTAACTCATTCATTATACATAATATTGTCAATTTTTGTCTTTTAAATATTTACGCTCAACATTTACTCAAGCAATTTAGAAGTGTGTATTTTGATATTTAATGTTTTTGGGTGTTCTCTTGAGAATGTTTGGTATTTAAATTAATGTAATAGATTGTTTTGACATATTTTTTTTTTTTTTAAGAATTGCCAAGTTTTTGTTAATTATTTATTCAATATTGAATAGTCAGACGAACAGATAGATATTTAAACATTACAAATTTTGATTACTTGCCCTTAATTTGTATAAGTTTCAATTTACATAATTATGTGTGATTTTAAATATACAAATTTTTGCCAAATACTATTTTTAGCTGAGAGATGTCTGAGCAGTTTGAGTTTATTAAAAATAACGAAATTATTGGTTGTAAGTTATGATTAATAAACGTGTAGATGAAAATTTCTTCATTTTCTTAATTTAAATTTTTTAGACGCGAGAAATTTCTAATTTAATGGATTTATCATATAAATACAACATTTTGATTATATTTCATTTCCTTAACTAAGAGATGAACAATTACCATCAAAGATATACGCTGCAATCATTTTAATAGATTGAGGTATTCTTGAATTTGTTTCTATTGTCACATTATATTCGGTTCTGGTATTCTTTTATTTGAATTACAGAATTTGATTCTTTATCGTCATAGATAATCATTTATTGAACAATCTTTTTAATATTGTTGCCCATATTATTTCAACAATTTCCGTTTTACACTAATCCTCCATACATTCGCAATAAATGTAAATAACATTTTTCTCCAGAAACGAAAAAGTTGAAATGACTGCGAAAACCACAAGTTCAATTTGGGAAGATTAAAAAAGGTATTTTGTTTCTACACATTCTTAAAATACAAAAAGTTTACTGTCAATTCAAATGAAATATTTAAATTTTTTTAATTACAATCGGAATTCTATTAATTAGAATATGTAATTTAATTAGAAAAATCCTGTAATTTTTTATTTCTATCAAATGTAATTTTCAATTGAGGGAATTTTTTTTTTTAAATAAGATTTTTTTAATTTTTTAACCAAATAGTGCGGATTTGATCTTCTCGATAATATCCTTGAGTAAAGATAATTAATCTGAAAAAAACCGTTAACTTAAATTAGCCTGATTGTCCATCAGATAATCTTTCTATTTCTAAAGGGCGTTTTCTATTTGATTTACAGAATAGACCAGCCAGGGTCATTATGAGCCTTAGTTATATGATCTATTCCTCCCGTCCTTCTCTAATCGATCTACAATTCTGTTTTATTTATGAATTAGGTACATATTGTAGTTCTTATTTTTGTCTAGGTCTAGATCTTAGTACATTTTTCGTTATTATGAATTGGACAATAATTTTGTAATATATTTTTATTTTGTGGACCTGTTTTTTCGGCCGCTCATTTGAAAATTGTTTTTAAATTTATATTTGATATTTGTAGACTTTGAAGATCGGTTAACCAACAACCAAACTATAGGTAAATCGAAACAAAAAATTGGTCGATTATTTCAAAAACAACAACTAGCGATAATTTCAAAAACAACATTTTAGACAAATAAAATGAAATCGTCCGACAATTAAAAATTATTCCATTTTTGTAGAAGTAAAATTTCAGTCGATGGTTATTGGGGAAAAATATTTTAAATTTAGTAAAATTGGTAATTTTCCTTTGGTCCTTCTATTATAAATTGTCAAAACTGGAGGGCGAGTAAATGTCAGTAGTTTTTGCAAAAAAAAAAAAAAATTGTTTTCCAATTGTGTACCTATATGTACGTCTTAAGTGTTCCGAGTTATTAGGGGGCCTTGAACAATACCTAACAATAACGTAACGATGCAAATAAAAACTAATTTAAAGAGTGATTGACTGAACGTACAATTAGATTGTGTGTCGGGAAAAAAAAGATTTAATTTGTTAAACAAAAAATTAATATTACACTTCTGTATACTTCATAAATGACATCTGTTTAAAGGGCAGTAAAGTCTTTTTGTCAAATGTTCCAATTTGTAGAAATAGTTTATCGATTTCTATGACTTACAAAACATTTAGAAACAAAACCAAACCATATAAGACTCAATATGTACATAAATATAAAAATCACCACCTAAAAAATTGTTGAACAATCAACCAATTCAATTTCAGTCAGATTTAATTTCTTAAAATGTAACTATAAAGAGAAGAACATTTGAACTCTTTGAACATTTCCAAAACGTAAAACTTCAAGGCTTAATTTAATTAACTTCATACATATACGAATTTCATTATATGTATAAAACCACATCACAGAATGTTGTTGTTCATTTCTTGATTTATGGTTATTTTTCCCACCACATTTTATGTAAGTACGAACAAAATAGCACGAGCTAGTGATAGATTTAATATATTTACGTGTATGTACGTACAATTATTATTTAACGTAGATACAAATATAATTTAAGAAACCGTCTAAAATTGGTATACTTTGATTGCTAACGTCTCTTGGCCTAAATCTTTTTCGCTTCTATATCCAAATCCATGTCATTTCTATAATTCGGTTGTTATTTATTTAATTTTATCGGACCTAAATAGACTTGTTTCCGAGCTGGTGTTTCTTTATAAAATTTTACCATAATACAATATAAATTGAGGAAATATTAATTTCAGATGACATGCTATCATTTCTAACTAATTTATTCTCAAGATGAAGGTATTTCGTTAAAAAAAAAAAAGAAAAAAATTATTCATTTGATCCCATTTGATTTTGGTGGCTCTGCAACATCACCGGTGGCAATCTGTTTGTGTATCTATCAAAATCAAGCTAATTACAATGTTCAAATGAACATGTTATATATTTAGACATTTTGTTTACATTCAGCCATGTAATGGCGTCTTCTATTCCAGGTATAAACAACCAATAAATATCCAGTATAATTGCATAGTTTCTCTATTGAATAAACCAAACAACTTTTTTTACTTTGAAAAAGAGCTATATAAAATTACAGAAAAAAGGGGAGACGTTACAAAAAAAAAAAAAAAACAACGAAAGAAAAAAAAACCACGGCGCCCACCTGTTATCAATAAAAAATATTTGTCTCGAAAGATTCTCAATAAATTAAATTTTGTTGAAATGTTATCACAGAACGTTAATTGGTGTAGGAATACAGAAAAAACTCATGTTCTTATAGTAAATATAATATTTTACTCCAGTTAATATAAATTTAAGTAAATTTTTTTAAGTTAAGACTTTTTTTTTTAGAAATTCTTTCGAAAATTGATAATTACAGTCAAAACAAAGTGGAAACATTGGAAATTTATTTACGTAAACATACGAATAAAGTATATGTGGTTTATATTTAAAAATACATTTCTTATTTATGCCAAACTGTCTACAGAACATTTACGTAAAATTAGATGGTTCTTAAGTTCGGTAAAATTCTATAGAAGTAGGTTTTCAGTTTTTTCTGAATGTTATAGTTTATATTTTTTACGTTTAATATCTTTCGGAACTGAAAGGGTTTTTTTTAATTTTTATAATCCAAGTCCTTCGAGTCGGATCAATTAATTCTTTATTTAATCAATTTTTGATTGATAATTATATATTTTAAAGCTTGTATATATGGACAAAATCAAAAAACAAAAAATAAAAATACTTATATTTAACAATTAATTTAACTCTTGGCGATTACAAATTCATTGACGAAAAAGGTGAAAAATTACAAAAACAATAAAACTTTTCTCATATAGCCAAAATTTGGACTTATTTTCTTTATACCATTTTTAATTCTGAAGTTTACCCTCCTAACTATCTATTCCAAAAGGAATAAAATTAAATTCCGGATTTCTAGTGAAAATTTGTATAGTTTTTTTAAACAAAAGGAAGAAAATATTTTTTATTTTTAAAGGATAATTATTTTTTTATTAAATTATAGAATGTAAATACAAAAAACGAAAATCTTTCAAAAAAAATTAAATATGCACCATGCACAATTTTAAAAATTGCAATGACATCTTCAAAGGTCAGATATTATATGTTCCATTTTAAAACCACACCTCAGAAAATTTGTTTAGTTTCTTGCCAAACCACTTTTCAAACAATCGAAAGTACCAACTCGTTTATAATCCTCTCTGTCTACACAGCGAGAAAAAAAATCTAAAGAATCCTTTATCATATTAAAAGCTAAGCTTGATTAATAACCCAATTAAATCGTTACTCATCGTCTTTAAATAGTCTTTACTGCCATTCAGTTTCTCGCCACAATAAATGAATGAGACATTGATTTTGGGACAGTCTCAAAGAACATACAAAATATTTTGTTATGCATATGCCAAGAGTAAATTTATGTTTTCAAAGATTTTATCTATTTTAATCCCATTAGCAACCCATTGAATGATTTTAAATTTTAATTTCACTATCTCAATGGTTTGTATCCATATAATATCCATATCCATGGATAGATAATGTGTAGTATTAATAGTCATTTCGACAATCATTTATTGGGCTTTCAATACGATTCATTGTACACAGTCGCATCAATAGTGTTGTTGTATTCTTTATATTAGCATTGATATTACATTTTTTGAATGAAAATTCTTTAATATTTAATACCTACCACAGAGATACATCCTTTTGACGTGAATGATAAGTGTTACAATTGATAAAAATAAGGAAAAAAAAACACATCCATTAAGCAACTAAAATGAAGTGAATTAAGTGAATTTAAGCAACCGAATCTTCTCAAGATCTGGATAGCTGCAACATGGAATTATTTAAAAGGAAACATTTATCACTATGGATAACATTATGTATGATGATTGTTTCTTTACGCTATGGCTATGGCTTGCAAGCTGTTCCGACATGGATGTAAGTGATTTTCGTAAATTTGTAAAATTTAAAATACTAATGACATCGACTCTTTAATAAATATTAGTTCTGGTTTAATTACCAGAATTATCTGCTTTTGATTATATTGAACATGACGACTCATCAAGACCAAAATGGCTCAGTGGTAATGCCATGGGAACGGGAGTTCCCGGGTTCGATCACCGTCTGGTGAGTAAAACATGAAGTGTTTTTCACTAGTACGAAGTTTGAACTTTGGGCCGATTGGGTCGGATTCCACTTAAAAATCTAAGTCCAAGTCATCATTTCAAGAAATAACTGCCGCCTGTCGATTCAACGACGGAAACACTTGAAATGTTAGAAAAAAACATCTTGAGATATGAGAATTTGTGGGCTTTGGCAATTTTCAACTGAAATATTCCCAAGCCTAAATAAAGGATAAAAATAAAATTTACCGCAGTGAAGCTCTTTATGTGAGGCCAAGGGCCGATCAAGCCTGTAGCGCCATTGATGATGATACGCATATTCTTGTGTCCGCTATATTAATTTTTTTAGCGATTTATCAACAGACTATATCAGTATGCATCAATAATACAAATTCCCAAGTATTGGACACATGACAAATTATTTATAGGATGGACGATGGCCATACAGTTAGAGTATCATGTTGGATCACAATATATAGTTCTTCCTTGAGAGCAAAGGGGTATGAACGCTGTAGCGGCTTGTAAGAATTATTGATCCTATTATTGTCCGATTATTTAACAAAAAACGTAGATCATTTTAAAGAAAGGAAATGATAAAAAATTTTAGTTTTTGTTGAACATCTTGTCCGACTTTCAAAAGTTTTTAAAAAGTGACTCAATTTTGAACTTTCTTAATATTAATTAAAATGTTGTATATTTATATCATTTTAAATTTCTAGCATATTTTGTGAAATACAATTTTGGAAAATATTAACCCATTAAGGTCTATTCATATTGAACAGGACTTTTCCTGTTAATCAAAAATTTAAAAAAATCTACTCACCTTTCATAGAAATTAATTGTAAATGCTGTCGTAAATTTTTCGTTTATAGAACATGTAAAGGGTTTACAGTCTTTACAGCAATGCCTTTAAAGGGTTAACTTTTAAAAATATGTTAATTCACTATAAGAATATAAAAGAATGTCTCCCTGAATATAGTTGAATTTTAATTTTTTTTCTTTCGTTAACCCTTATATGGTCAACCTTTAAGGGTTAACTTCATCCATGTTTGCAGCAAAAAAAATGTTGGGAATTTAAAATAATATAAAAATACCTATTAAAAATCATACAAATCAACGAGATCTGAAAACATTACTTAAAAAAGAAGCAGTAAATATAGGTGTAAGTACTACAAATGCTCCATATTAATAATATTAATATGGTTGTTACAATAAATAAAAACCTCCAACATAATATGACAGTGCGTTTATAATTTTATTTATAATAACATAATACCTCTAAATACATGCACACATATATGGGAGCATAGCATATATAAGAAACAAAAACTTAAAAAAAGAGAAAAAAAAAACCTCAACCATTCCATGACATGCATTAAATTAAGAATTGATTAGCCCATTAGTGCAGATCTAATTAGTCAATTAATTAGAAATATTTTAGTTTGATGATTCAAGATGAGAGGAAATGAATTCATTATAATGCATACCAATGCATAATATTATTATTATAGATTTAACTAGGCAGTTATAGTTTCGTGAATTACATATATTAAACGTTGAATGGAATATATTCTGATTCATCTAGCGAATAAACGCATAATATATTTTAGAGACGAACTACATCTCCATCTCCATCTCCATCTCGGATAGTAGTTATGTATATATATAATAAAATACAAAATTAAAAGATTATTCCTAATTTACCGGTTCTTTTAGAGTCTCTTGGCCAGTATGTCGGACCTTCATTTAGATAAGCTATAATTGCTTAAATAATTTTAAAACTTTGTAAAATGTTAATTTCATCTTCATTTCCAAGATGTTGTTATTTTAAGTTTTAGCTGATAGCGTTGGTGTAAATTACTTTATTTGCTGAAGGCTGGTTTATTGGTTTCGTAATTTATTTGAAGATTGAAATTGTGGTTTTCTCGATATTTGTCTATAAAGGATACACTTAACCACTATCGAATATATTACAAAGATGTACAAGTACATATTATGTATGTATATATAATATGTGTTTATGTATGTAATATTGTACCTCTCTATACCTATTGTGTTTTTGTTTACAACTTGACGGTTTACCATTCTTGTATATAGTTATAAGGAAAACCGCGAGAATATCTTTGGGGCAATTTGTTTTTATTGAGTTTATGTATCCCGCCATTGTCGGCATATAGAACACAGCATTGATTTAAGTATGGTTTCAAGAATTATAAGTAGCAAATCGGTAGTATTTGTGTATAACAACAAAGTTCTGAACATGTTAATGGAAATAAGAACACTTAATATGTATAGATACTATAAAAGTGAATGTTAACGTATAAACTATAAAGGCAATTTAACTTATTGTAAAAAGGAATATGGCAAAAATAGTTGTTAGAAAACATCTTAATTTTCTTGTTGTGGTTTTTAGTTATAAAACCTTCTTAAATGGCCTTCTCGCATCCAAATATCGAAAAGTTTAAAACAACATGAGCATCCGAATATCAAAAACTATTCATCGGTGGCCAAAAGCCAACATTCACCAATGTACCATCCAATGACGATGATTAGTTTTATGTACCTACAATTTACAGTAGAGTGGTTCATTTTAGAAAATTTTAATTTTATCAAACTGAAAGGGTGCACATTTTTTGTCTTTTTTTTATGGCAAAAAACATTTTTTTACACGTGCCCTATTAGAATTTCGAAATCTTCAAAAAATATAAATTCCATACATTGAGGGAACTAAAATTTTGAAAAAGAACCATTAAGCCTCCTCTACACTGTAAAATTCACCATCGTTTCTACGGTAAAAAACGATATCGTTAAAAGAGAAAAGGAAACAGCCATATTAAAATATAACAAAATAGACAGTGATAAACAAACGTGAGAGAGGCTTTATTTACTCAAGAAATGACCAAGAAAAAATTAAATATCTTAGTAATGGTTCACCCTAATAAGATCTACAAGTTTTTTTTAATAAAATTTTTCTCTAAAATGTAAAATAAAGGCGAGAAACTACTTTATATGAGAAAACATAAAAAATGCATAAACTTAACTTGAGGCCAGATGAAGACGACCGAAAATCAAAGAAATCGTAGAACAAATGTTTTTTGTCCCCTTTCGAAAATTTCGAAATCTTGAAAGAAAAAAATCTCATACATCGAATGAACCACCAATTTACAGCTAAACTTTTAAACAGTACGCAATCGTAGTCATTCTAAATAAAACGCTATCTAACCACTTAGAAAGAAATCTCAAATAAGGTAAATAAGACGATCTTGCATGTCCAAAGAACCGGATACTAATCTAGAAAGTGAGCATGCATGGCAAAGGGGTTAAGACAAAAGAATTAGATAAAATTATTTTAAAGGCTGAGTTTGCAGTAATGAAAGATCGTCCCATTCAAGTTTTCAATTTCTATTCAATTCTATTCAGTGGGAGTTTCTAACTATTAGCACATTAAAATTTAAATAAAATTTCAAATTATTGCCCCCTCTTAAGAATTCTGATATAAAGTTTTGACCTTATGAACGGTAAAATTTAGGGCCAATAGGTTGGGCTGCTTAAATTAAAGGAGTCTAATTGCAGGCAATTTATTTTTCCGAGCAGTACGCTCTAAGGATTATTTTAGAATGAGTAGGTACTCAATTAGCATAAGAATTAAATGAGAAATATTTCAACAATTTATTTCATCAATACTGACAATTTAACTCTAATAGCTATCTATTTATTATTATATTCTATAAATTTTTCTAACACATGTTAAAATTTGTTTACATAATAATTTTGTCAGATTATGCTAAGCACTTAATAGAGCCTTTTTTTTGTCTGTTAAGTCATTTATGCCACCATAATTAATATGCTGTTCGATAATGCACCGTTTATATCTTTCGAAAGACACATTACGACAAGAGGAGATAGAAAAAAACCAAATTGATTTTGTATTACTCTCATTATAACACATTCTAAAGATTGTGGTGTTTCTTTTTATTCAACACTTTCAAAATCTATATAAATAATAGTGTTTTCATAATATTTTGGTATACATTAATGGACCTAATCTGTTGATAATAAAACGATTTTAAATACAAATTAATAAGTGAGGATTAAGAAATTTGAGAGAAAAAAAAAACTTAATTTAAAAGTTTACCTTACCGCTGAATGATTTATTGTAAATATTGAAATTGTATTTTATGAGATTGCCGTTTATGTTGTACCTACCTATACTAATAAGAGACCTTGTTTCTACATACAGTAGACTCTCGGTTATATACACTTAAATTTACTCTATATTTACACCAACAATTTTGTATGAAAATTTGAAATTACTTAGTTATATTTATACTAGGCGAATTTTTGTACTTTACTCTCAGTTATATTTACTAGCCAAAAGTTTTTACTCAGTTATTTTTAAAACACGCACATATGCGCGATAGTATAAAATACATTTGGAAATCTAGGAACGTCCCTTTATTGTTTAAACAATATTGTTTTCTAGTACAAAATTTAAATTTATTATAAAAATCTCCAAAAATGCATTGTATTTCGGCATTTTATTTCGAACCTTAGAACAGTTAGCTATTGTTTTCGTGAGCAGTTTTTATTAACTTTATAGTTTATTAAGTGAATAAGTTTTCTGTTTAAAATTAAAATATAAAATGGCACAAACTCAAAGGACCTAAGGTACTATAGATCTGTCTCATGTCCATGTCTACTCACCAACTCACCGGAGTCTGGCAATTTTAAGCAACTACATTCCATATTTATTCAAAAAATGATAAAATATCATTAAATGTAAATGAAATTCGAAATTCCCGGACATTTAATTTGTAAATATAATGGAGAGTCTACTGTATATCTTTTCAATAAGTGCAGCTTCGGGATTATTGGCGAAATAAATGACAGTTCTTGGTGGGTTTAAAATTAAATTTTTAATATTTATCGACAACAAATTTTTCAAAATGTCAGCTATTAATACATTTTTATTTTCCGGTATTCAAATTAATGTAACTGTCAATATAATCAATAAAACCTTACAGACTCGATTATACATAATATAACTAATGGAATTAACCGAGAAATTAATACTACTTACTTAAGCTAAATTGTTTTTGTTTCTAGATCATAAATTCATTTATTTAATTATTTTTCATTTAAATTCAATTCAAATAACACGAAGTGTAAAAATGAAGAAGAAAAAAAAAACATTAACTCAGACCGCAATAATTACATATATATTTCTATCCATACCCATTCGAAGAATATCTCCTTTCATCCGAGATAATATCTTGTAATCTGAAGTGTTAATTAAGTTATAGGTACGAGATGTTATCATCATTTATATATTGTACAAAGTCACTCACTCAAGAAATGAATAATTTTTTTTTTTTTTTTTGCTTGAATTATATATAAATGTACCTTTGAGGTGTTTTTGGTACCATTTGGTTGATGACTCGAGTGCGGTCGGAGGTCGGGCATAGACTTCAGACACGACTTTTCCGTACATTTAAATGAAGGCACGAATTTACATATACACAATTATAAATAAATGAATGAAATAAAGTTGTACCCAATGACCTTTCGTATGGAACTTTTGTTCCAAATAATAATTTTTATTTTATCATTACTGATTGATTAGTTTTTAAAATGTAATGGCGAAAAGTTTTCAAAATCTCAATATACGTTTGGTGTTTTTATTGTAAAAGAAATGGATCGAATGAAGTTCAGCTATCAATTGTATAGTAGACATTGGTCTGGATCCACTGATAAAACATTAAAGGTTACTATGTTTATGTTAATATGGTGTAGAATTACATTCTCGATCGTAAATAATTTCGTTAAAATGCCAAAATTAATTTAAAATTAAAAGAATTCCCCAATATTAAGCTCTAAGCTCGCTACTGTTTATATTATGTAATGAAATATAATAAATATAAAGGAAATACATAAAATAATTAATTAGGAATTACGAACAAAATTCCTGAGAAAATTTTAATTAATTATTTTGTGTTCTTCAAAAGAAAACACATTTTTTGTCTTTGATATCTGTCGTTAGTATTTGAAAAAACAAAACACAAAAAAAAATTAGCTAAGAATATTGCCATGGACAATTTAATTCGATGCGGCTCATAAAAATGTCTTTCAATTTTAACATATTTTCTTACTATAATGAAGAACGATGCATGGAGTCGGTTTTCTTAATAATATTTTTTATATTTTTTTAAATTTAAATTAATGTTTTTTTTTCATTGTTAGGTACCCACTATAATAATAAGCTATCATTATTGAAATAGAGAAAGAATTTATTATTACTATTATTATTATTATTATTATTATTCATAAAAGCGACCCTAATTTAATAATAAAAATTAAGTAAAATAATTTTTCAAAAGAAAACCTCACAGACAACCAGCTGTCTGTGTCGAATTCGGTGAATTTTTATTACTTTTGAAGAACAGAAAATTATTTGGGGTGTTAAGGAAATTATATATGAATAGTTAAGATTTATATGGAATGCAATAATCCAAATTATTCATGCTTTTATGGATAGTGATAGAAAATCTATAAATGGGATTTTTTTCACATAACCAAAAATATAATAAAATAATAAAAATTAAAATTTCGATTAAAATGGCATTTTAATGGGAACTTAAATATCTTAACATAAAATAGAAAAAAAAGTAATAAAAATTGTCCTAAAATATTTTAAACAATTATTGAATTACTTTTCCAATTCATATTTAATTGATATAATTTAACATAGTACCTTTAAGTATGTTAGATAGATTAATGTTTCAAAAATTAATGTTTACTATGATACTTATTAAGATTTTATTTCTTATATTTCCACTATTAAATTAAGACTAAGAGGATTAAAACGAAAAGTAATAAACGATATTAGGAGCATATAGTTAACTGCATAAAAGTAAATCATTCGGTAGTAGTTAATGAATAATGCACACAATTTTTATTTTAAGTGCGTTTTTTTTTTTACTACACTGTGTGGTGCGCTTGTTATAAAACCATATTCATGTTTCATGTGTGTATAAGTATAGATATACATATATGTGGAGAGCTTTAAGATCTGAAACCAATGCAGCCATAAATATTATGTAAAGTCTTTTTTACAAAAAGCCACCTTTTTCTACCAGTGCGACTATAAAAAGGTTTCTCTGAAGAGAACTATAAATGTCTTTGATGTTTGATCTTTATCTTTTTTTTTTTTTTCTTTTTTCTTTTTTTAAAACTCGCGCTATAATGCATGAATATAAAAACTGATTATCATTCATTAAAAACTCATTAAATTTTAACACCTTTTTTAATTAGAAATATTTAAATTGACATTTTAAAATGAAATTCTGGTTGGTTGTTTTATTTGAATTGTTTTGTCTGGTCTGTAGTAATGAATATAAAGAATAACTATTATCGTATATTCTTTAAGATGATTTGGATTAGATGAAGTCATAGACCCTGGTTAAAGTTTTTTTTTTTTTTATTATTATTTAAAATTGTTGTTTTGTACATAATAATACTAAAAGACTAACATTTTTTGTTTTATTATTATTGTTTATGTTTAACGTCAATTTTTTAATGATGAGTCAAAAACCAATAATTTGATTTGAAAAAATAAAATCTGAATAAAAACAAAGGAAAACATCTTAAACTCGGGTATTTAATTTAATTTTAGTAAAAAAAAAAAATTTCAATGGATTTAGCTATTTTGTGAAGGGTAAGATCTAACAACGAGGTTTTGAAATAAGAAATATTTTCTTGTTAAGTTTCTTTCTTAGTTTTAAAATATATTCGATCTTACATACTCTAGTTCAGCGGTTCTTAACATTTTTTGCACAACGACCCCAATTTTATGATGAGGATTTAATGCGACCCCATTTATGTTCCTTCATATGTACATAACACATTAAAAGACCTAAATTGTAATAAACTTCACATTAGAATTTTTTTTACTTCACATTAAACAATAATAATAACGTTAAACTTTTTCTTTAAGATTCGTTTATTCGCAATTGGGAATTGCAAACGTCACGTGACCACAATTGCGATGAATTATGTCAGTTGTGAATGGCTGGTACTTGTAATTTACGAACGATCTATTGCGACGGATTGCGATTTTCTGTCATCTGTCATTGAACTACATATTTGGTACAAATTTTTTGAGTAAATGATTAAAAACCCTAGAAATAACATAAAATTGATACCAGGGCCATAACGGTAGGTCGTGAAATGTTTTGGTCTATGAATGAAATCACAATTTGACAAATGTCAACGTCAATATATATCGCTTTCGCAGTGCAATTGTGTCTATATTTTTGACCTTTTGCACAAAATTGCGATGAAACTCGCAATCGCAATGAATAAACTAACGATGGTTGTGCTGCGAAGGATAGCGATTTTATGTCAAATTGCGAATATACGAACGACAAAATAAGCGCCATTGCGAATTAACGATTCTAGATTCTAGAACTTTAATAAATAAATTTTGAAGTATAAACATTTATTAAAAAAAAAATTCTTAAATATTTGAAAATTTTACGCGACCCTTTTTAAAAATCTCGCGACCCATAGGTTAGAGTGTCTCAGAATTTAATAAGATCTTAAGGTTCATTTACACATTCTTCTAAGCACAAAGAATATTCTTCATTAATCTATCTTTTTATATTTAGCTCAACTTTATTAGAAGTTAATAGATTTTGAAAGTGTTGTATGTTTGTCTGTTGATCATTACAAGATTACAAATAATAATTTGTGTATTAATTGAGTCATTTTCTGTTTCTACTTGGATAAAAACAGAATGATTATTAAAAATTATAAATCATTCTTCAACTATATGGTGTTACCAAGAACTTGACAAAATACAAACAATGACTAGATACGGAAGACAGAAAGTGATTAATGATCGGAAAAATAGAAGATAAAAGATAAGATACGATAGGTACGTAATTATCAATATAGGAAAACTGTTGGAGAAACTTATTACTTATAAGAATGGGTATAGGGGAACAAATCTCTTTTTGAAATTTCGAACAAAAGTGACCATAAGCAGCAGCTAAGCAATAAAAATCATGAAATATTTAATTAGGTTTGATCAAATACTCAAAGTAAAATTACTTTAATAGGTATAGGTCTAGTATACACAACATAGTCACTAAACTGACTATTATTTTTTTTTAGTCTTAAATTTAAGTGCGTTGGTACAAATAATCTTATTCATTTATTTATAAATTGTAATATGGTGTTCGAGTTCCAAAAATTTCCAAAATATAATTAAATCCATTTGTCCGCGATGATTTGAAGTGTAATTTTACAAATGGAAATCCAGGTCCTCCTTTTAAAATTGTAACTGTACTCCCTTTTTCTTTTGGATCCTGATTAGTTGCTGTAATTTGTGTTATGTTCGTTGTTCCAAATACTCCCTGAAATAATTACTATTCACTATTTTTCTTTAACAAATATTATTTTCTATAACAAAATATTATGCAATCACAATTATTGAAATTTCATTGTTATGTGTACATACCTTTCCAGGAAAATCTACATCTTGAACGACTTTAAAGAAAAAACTGGAACCTTTTTCTTGGACAATTTGATAGTGAATTCTTTGATCAAATGGAGGTGTTCGTTGTCGTTGTCCCCATAAAAAGTTATTTGAAGAACTACTGGATGCAGATATGACAGCAATAGTTACCAATAAAAACACTAAAATGCACTTCATTTTTTATCTTCTTTTGTCTTAATTTATCTTTCTACTTTATATAAGATCTTTAAATTCACACCTTTTCTTATCAGATACGATAATGTACTGAGCTTATATGCCAAGTTTAACACATTTTTTATGGTTTGAATTAATAACAATTAATCACCAAATTTCTTATGAATAATCTTATTAATTAATCTAGAAGAATAATATTGTTTGTACAAAACCATACGTTTGTTTGGTTTTCACATAACACTGACACCTGATTAAAGAATTTTGGTAAACACAATTAATTTTAGAGCAATCATGTGACCTTTTAACAGTTTTCTGTATTACTCACAATTGGTTATAAAGTAAATTTATTAATAATGGAAAAAAACAAACAAATTTTTGGAATTTGTCAGTGACATGATTTTTATTTTATGTCATATTTTTTTCAAAATAAATATGATTTTTTTTAATCGGTATACCTATAAATGAGTAATGTTTTTGATTAAAAACATTTTAACGATTTATAGGAAATAAACGAATAATAGAACAAACATTTTATCAATGTCGTAAAGATGTTTTCTTTATCAATTTTAACAAGATAATCTAAGATCTTGTTAAAATTGTTAACATTAAAATACTTAAACTCTCTGCGTCAGCTTTTTTTTCTGCTAAAATTTTGTACTGTTAAGTAAATAGGTCAATTTATAAAATTTAATTAAGAGAATTACTCTCTCTCTCTTTCTCTATATATAGATTTAGCAAGAAATAAGAAAGCACATAGCTAATAAATTAATATTAACCAACAATTCACTTTCTTTCGTACGTATAGTGTAATCCGACTAATTGTCGAAAAATTATACTTTTCCCATAAGCAGATCATAAGTCACAGTTATGCATTTATTTACATGCATACTTTTATGTTGACCTATGTGTTTGTGGTTTTTTTTTTTTAAATTTAACTGTCTGCATCATCTAAGAATAGTTGTTTAACTGTGCTATTAATATAAAATATGTGTGATTGTTCACATATTCATTCACAACCTGCGTCACCGGTTATTTAAAAACAGTGGTGTACTTAAACGAATGGAATATTTAATTTGACCAGTTAAATTTTTCACTTCAAAAATAAATAGAAAATACTGGCTTCGCTCGCAAATTTAAAAGTGTTGCATTATTAATTATTATGTGGAATATAATATAGAAGGATTGTAGGGCATAGTGTAGTAGGTCAAATTTTTTTACAAAATTCACATTTTTGTTCAAAAAAGATTTAATTAAAAGGAAATTTTATAATTATTTTTTTTTATTAATAGTTTTTCGTTTTTCCTAACTATATTTCACTATATTTTTTAATTTTAAAATTTCAAAATTAAATTTCCAATTTCGTTCATGTAGACAAACATTATAATAATGTCCATTCATTATTATTGCAATTTGAATCTGTTGTATTTGCTGCATAAGTTGCAATAGCTGCAATACGATAATAAAATTAATTGAACCGTTCAATGTGTCGTTTCAGTTACAGTTTCACACACAGTCTTAATTGAAACTTATTCGAATCTACATAAATAACCCCTTACCGATACTCTTGGCAAACTACACTGTTCATTCACATCAAACACATAAATACTACAAAAAAATATTTCCGATTTTTTAATGAATTACTTTATCTCTTATAGGAAACATTGCTAACTAGTCTAAGCGTTTAGAGATAAGAAAATTCATTTTTTAGGTATATAAATATCAAAAGAAAATCACCAAAATACAAAATCATTTCAAACTTCGGCGACTTTAAATATTAAACATTATATTATTATTAAAAATGAAGTTCATCGTTTTACTTGCTGTAGTCGCTGTAATATTTGTAAATTGCAACAGTCAACGTCATCATGCAATTTGGGGTCAGCCCAACTGGAATGATACTCTTGTGCATTATGAAATTGTCAATGTATCATCATCGTTTATGCATATTGTAACGAAAAATGTTACCTATCCTCGAGGTGTAAGTGAAAAAATATTAGTGCGAAAAAAATTGTGTTGTAATCTAATTGATTGGACGCGATGTCATTTTTTTTCCAGGGTATGCAAAACTTTCGACGAATATCTGCCGTTAGAGCACTTGATCAATATACCAATGGTAAAGGAGGATATGCATCGATTGTAGCTGGAGGTCTAAATTTCACTAATGTCTCGGTTAAGTTTAAATCTCAGCGTGGTCATGGTTTGAATTTTACTTTGGAAGTTTTTGTGAGGTAGTGATACTTATGTACATAATATGTATGTAAATTTCCATATTGAAGATTAAAGAGTGATTTAAATTTTATATGTAAATAAAAATTCAACTCGTTGTTTTAATTGTAAATTTGTAAACGCAGTTTTGTGAAGTTTTACCTACAAAATAAGTAGAATGTTCATGTATTGCTCCAAGTTTAGAGTTAAATACACAATTAAACTTTTGAATATCTTTACCTTTACCTACCTACTCTGATTTAGTTCTTCTTTTCAAAGAGATGACAACCCTTTATATTTACTTTTAGTGAGTATTAAGTTATGTCCTAACAAGCAATAAATATAAAGTCTCTTTGCTTAATTTTGTGTATAGTTCTACGTTCTATCTAAGGTTTTAAATCGATTGATTTTATATTTCAATTTATACCATCTAACTATTAATTAAAATTGATTTAAAAAAAAATTTGTGTGAGAGAAGACAGGCGCCCGAGAGCGACAGAAAATCCTTAGGCCTCATTAGATGGGCTCATTAGGCATACATTTATAATATTATAATCAAAAAATCGTTGAACAAATGTTTTTCGTGATAAAAAAAGTGAAAAAATGTGCCCTATTAGAATTTTGAAATTTAAAAAAAAAAATCCATACATCGAGAGAACAAACATTTTAAGTAAGGGATGATTTCGGAAAAAGTCAAATATTTTGCTAACGGTGCACCCTAGTGCAAAATTTTATTAAATCATTTTAATGTTGTTTTTATCGTTCCATAACTTTTTCTAATAAAATTTTCCTCTAAAAGTTCAAATAACGTCGTGAAATAACATTTTACCCAAAAAAAACAGCAAGTAGGATAAATTTAGGTTGGGGCGAAAGAAAATTTCAAACTATTAAAACGAAATTTTTAGCATTTTTTAGACTCATCATAAGGCAACTTTTTCGCAATGGTACAATTCTGTATTCTTGATTTCAATTTTTTCGCCTCACCCTAATATCCAATGGCAGTCGCACACTTCAAATAAACAAATATTTTACGCTACCTATAAATCATAGTATGGAGTACTTTATTTAGCTGCAAACTTTTGAAATCAATAAAAAAAACCACTTCAAGTAATTGAAAACAATGCAATCCGAAAAACATAACTGCAGTTCGAGAGACGGAACTACGACGGAAATACACAAAAAGCTTAAACCCTTAAACAATATATTTAGAGATTATGTCTAGTGAGTCATACAGAATATAAAATAAAATAAAATAAATTCATTCTTATAAACACCATGGTAACTGCCAATTATGTTATACACCATTACAACACATATGATATGTGTCACATTTCTCTACGGAAAAAGCTAACACTACCGGAGACGGTCTTTTTCAACCCTTAAGATAAGGAATTCAATTATGTATAATAATAGGATACATGAAAACTTTAAAACTCTAAATAAAAATGAATTCAAAGCAAAAAGTTAGTCTGCCATTGAAATGAACTTATTGCACTATGAACTATTTTTAAATTTAATTTTCTTTTTTGTTTACGAATATTTTTGTACCTGTAAGTTGGTAACCAAAGAAGTAATGAACCCATTAACGCCGTCTGTCCCTATTTGAGGAAGGGTACTGATTTATTTTTAATTATAATAATAATAATTTCAAAATAACAATTTAGTACCCGTCCTAAAATGGGGTTAGCTGGCGTTAATGGGTTAATATGACAACGATTATAGAGAATAACAAAGATTAAGATTTCATTAATAAAAAAATTCCACAACCTACCGTTATGGCGTTGCAATCAATTTCATATAATTTCTATACTATAAAGAATTTATCAATATTACCTTAAATTTGAAATAGTCCAGCAATGTAAAATAGAACATTACGACAGTTAATTCTTGTGAGCGAGGAAGTGATTTAATTTTAAGAATATATCGATTATCTGAGGTAATTGAGACCGGTCAGACCACGGATAACCAAAAACTTGAATAATACGGTAGACCGTGAGAAAACCATAAACTGATTGAGATTACACTTTAAGAAGGCTTTAAGTAGAACCCAATAACTGCCAAAGCCACAGAGTTATGTGCACTTCAAAATCACTAAAATTATTACTCATTGATGAATGAACACAAATTTAGATAAAACATTTTTCTAGTATTTCTCTTTGTTTTCACGTATTTTTATTCAATTAATTCAATTCACTTAATTATCGGACATACACTTCTAAAATAAAATTAAATCCATAGTTACGCTGAGATTTGAAGTGAATGGTCACATTTGTGAATGTAATACCGCCAGACAAAATAGTTGCATATCCTCCATTGCCATTCGTAATTTGATCGTAGGCTTTAATGGCTGTGATTTGTCGATAATTTACAGTATTCTAAATTATTGAAACATTTTTTAGATTATAAGTAAAAACAAAAAATATTAAAATTTCTTTATTATACCTTTGGCGGAAATGTAACGTCTTGTGTTACGACCTGTAGGAATGACGATGATTTTTTTACAATTTCATAGTGTGCCCGAATATCGTTTGGACCCTGTTGACCCCAACTCACATGGTTGCTCTGTCCATAGCAACTAGCACTTAACGCAACGACTGCAGCGAGCAAAATGGTGAACTTCATTTTGTTATAATTTAGTTAATTAACTTTTTAAGGTGCTATGAGTGGAGATGGTAAACACAATTGATGTTTCGCATTTGTTTGCTTTGCTATTATATACTATTTTTTGTTATCTATAATTACATATTCGAAATAGCTTTTCAATTTCAATAGATAGTAAGATAGTAGAATATCAATAAATGAAATTACTGATGTGACGCCTCATTTGATACTTATTGATACTTTTTTTATCAACTATTGATTACATCATAACCTAAATCATAATTAAAGGCACATAGTGGCAACAATTTGATGGAATTAATTTGTTTACTATACTACGCTGGAACTTCCTTTATTTATGTATAATTATTGTATCGCATGATGTGTTATATTGTGATAAATAATAATGTTACTCGCATGCTCAAAATTTGACAAGATTTAAAAAAATTCTACTTAAATTTTTGCATATTTTCAGCCCGTAATTTAGAAATAGAAAATGTTATTAAATAACATATGCGTACATTTACGGGAATAACTCCGATTATGTACAAATTTATTAAGTTTTTACAAAATATATAAAGCGATGGCTTTGAAGAAAAAGAAACATTCCAAGTTCAAGGACAAATTCAAATATGTTATAGGAGTAGTTTTTTTTTTAGAAATTCAAATTCTTTTAAATCAGTTGTTCAATATACAAACAAAAAATAGCATACAATTTCTTATCTAATATTTTTATTTTTTTTTAATTTGAAGTAACAAGAAAATTTTCTTCTTTGACTCATTCAACGCAATAAATAATTCTCGCTAAATTTAATAACAATAATTTGATATGTAAGTTCAATGATAATTACCTACACAATTGATAGCGAGTGTATGACATTTTTTATTCAATTAAGTAGATCAAATCAATAAATGACTAATAATAAATTATCATAAAATACCATAGAAAACAGCATTGATAACAAAATTAATTCGTTATTATCTTAAATTGTTGTTTCAGAAGCCTCGGATTGAAATCACCATTTATCGAATTCAGGGCCGAAGCTGAAGTTCTTTCAAATGTGAGTGTTTCACTCAACTCAAGCACAACCGAAAAAGGACTGCAAACGAACAAGAAAGGAGTACAAAACTTAGGTCCATTTGTTTATCCCATCGATCAATTAAATGATAGCAGCAGCAGTACCAGGAGTAGTAGTAGTATTAGTAGTAGTAGTAGTAGTAGTAGTAGTAGTAGTAATAGTAATAGTAATAGTAATAGTAATAGTAGGAGTAGTAGTAGCAATAGCAATAGAAACAAGGACCATTACCGAAAGCAACATGTGATACGTATTAAGAATAAGGATGTTAATTTAATGAAACCAACTAGAATAGATACGATGATGGAAAGTAGTCCTGTAATTTCTGATGTTAACAGCAAGAAAGAAGTTACAATTATAGAATTAAAAAGTGATGACATAGATGATGGTGATTCCGATCAAAAAGATTCAGATCGAAAATACATTATTCCAATGGCGCTGAAAAATCCAACGGCTGAACCAAGAAAAAGTCCCATCTTTGAAGAATCATCTACAAATATTGATGATCTCAAGAGACATATACTAATGTTGCAAAATCTTACAAAAAATGATCAAAATTTTCAAAGTAAATTTGTCGTATTTCCAAATTTACAACGAAACTCAACCGAACCAATAATACATCGATCTAGTCCAACGAAAAGTACAATATCACTTAACATTCCAAAGCAAAATGAGGCAAAAGAAATTCTTCGCGGAATAGATGATGCTGTTCAGCAACCGGAAAAAATTACAATAGTGCCGCAGGTATTTTTGCAAAATGATCAAACGCCTATGAACGACGATAGTTTTGAGTCACGAAATAATGAAAAACAAGAACCCTATGCCAATACATCCAGACGAAATGATCGCAAAAAAGCATTTCTAGAAACATCAACAACCATCGAAGTGGTTTCATCACGTACACCAGCACGAAGACAGAAATATGCACGACGCAACAGAAATATGCGAAAAAAACAATTACAATGCCGTGATGGATACATCAAACATCCGAATTGTACAAAAACGGAACTGTACACCTATCCACCGGTGTCATCCATAAGCGAAAATATTACTATTCCCAATAAGAGTCGAAATGAATTTATTGAATTGGCACAAAATTTTTCAACACGCCATCAGGATGCTTATCAGCAGCAGCGCAAGGAGGAGACAAAAAAATTATCCCGTATGGTTCGAAGTCATCATCATCATCATCATCAGCGAAATACCAGCCGTGATCTGTTGTTTCCATCGAATACTATTTTGAATGGCAATCAAACAAATGGCCTATACAAGGAAAATATAAATTTGAATCCAGATTTGTGTTACAATGTGAGCGCTCTAAGTTATGAACAACAAAAGCTATGTGTTCGTTATACGCATATTATGCCAGCCATTAGTCGCGGTGCACGAGCAGCAATTCAGGTAAGTGTTATATGATCTAAGTCAGTGTTTCTTAACCGTTGTGTGTAGCGCTAAGAAATTGTTTGTTTTTAAAGTAAGTAACGGCTGGCTCTACGAGTATATCAAATTGGGTGTCCTAAATGTAAATTGTAGACTTTTACACAATTGCTGACGGTTATCCTTTTTTGTCATATCTTAAATTTCCTAAGCAGCAAATTAACGCCGACGTTTAAAAGAAAACTTAAATTTGTCTCGCGTTAGATGGAACATGTTTTAAAAACGTTATAATAACAGCACGATTTTAACCAGAAGAATTTAAAAAACCTTTGTATAATCCAACAATTATTTAACGTTGACTTTTAAACCCAATAAAACTTTGAGTTAATGTTAAGTTTAAATAGAGTTTACATCGAACCTTACATGTTGCCTAGTTACATACTTCTAAACTATTTTTAAACCATAAATACACTTATTTGCAAAGAAACGTTGTAAAAACCGTAGCAGGACGTTTAAATAACCACTTTACAACTCTATAAAAAATAGTTTTTATAACGTAGCGAGAATAACTTAAGTTTAAAAAAAACTATCCAAACACAGTTGTAGCAAAGTTGGTGTGACGTATTATTAACGTTATTAGAACTTCTTTTTAGTTTTTGCTATTTTTAACCTAGACTTGTACAACCGTTGCATTACCGGTTTTTAACTACAACTAATTGCTACTTGGGTTGTTGCAGGGTTAAGATTCTACCATTCCAACCAAAAACTCGTTAAAATATTTAAATTTTTTCACATTGTGTATGTTTTAAGCAGACAATCTGCATACACATCCATCATTCATTTTTAAATGTTAAATGGAAATTGATCACGAACCCTAAATAATAAACATAGAGAAGAAGGATTGGAAAACACTGATCTTAAAATGACACAAAAAATGTAATCAAATTTATGTTCATTTTTACAATTCAAATTTGAGTTTTCATAAATGAATGTGTAGAGATATGTTTTGTTCACATCATGGTGGGTTCTCTGACTCTTAATGAGCTTCTGTCGAGAGAAAGGCCATTAATTTTTTTTTGTTTTTTATTTTTTTTTTTTTATATAAAAAATATGCCGAAAAATATTTCTTTCATTTTAGATATATCAAAGAAAAAGACGGTGATTTATAAAAAAAAAAAAAAAAAATAAGCAATTCCCACACCTGAGATTTTCAGATTTTGTTTTTTTTTCATTCTTTTTTTGATATACAATGTGTTAAATCAAAGATAAAATCATTCTACGCCGCCGCCATTGCCATCAAAAGCTGTTGTTAAAGGGATTGCGTGTTAGTATGTAATATTTATGAAATTCGTCAATTACTGTAGTAGGTATAATGATTTTTTTTTTTTTTATAAATCATAAACTTCTGCTATTCACGACCATTTTCTTTTCTTTTTTTTTTTTTAATTCAAGAAGAGCGAATAGAAAGAATCAAACAATAAATCAAAACATGTAATCGACTGCCAGCACGCAAATTGTTACGAAATTAAATTTTCATTAAGTCGGTTATTTTTATCAATTCGAACATAAAAAAAAGATTGGAATTAATTGATTTTACCACGGATATAACCATTTTCCAGTTGATTTAATTTGGCGAAAAGTTATTTTAACGATACAGAATTCAAATGGTGTTACTTACTTTTATTACTAATGATTAACACTGTCATTTTCTTAAAAAAACATATTAACCCTTAAGCGCAAACGCTAGAGTGAGTATATAATTGTTGTAAAAAAAAAATGAATTATTTTTTTTTTAACTTTTTATAAAACTTAAAAAACTTAAAAAATTTAAAAAATAGTACAAAAACTCCGGTTGAATAAGTTTTTCGTTTAAAAGTTATTGGTTTTTTTCTTGCTCAGCGAAGTCCAACGGACTCTGTTTTGCGCTTTAGAGTTAAATAAGCGGTTGATTTAACCTAATCCTAATCCTATAATCCTAATTATTGAACATTTATATGTAATTGTTAGAATTAATTAAATATCTTAATTTAATCGAATTTATTTTTATAGGAATGCAAACATCAATTTAAAAGTAGACGTTGGAATTGCAGCACTGTAGAAGACAACTCTGTATTTGGTCCAATTACTAGTATTGGTAAGTTTTTGTATCTATTAACCCTTTTAATACGATTTTTTTATTTTAATAATTCATAATAATAATTGGGACATATTGTCCCAATAGTATTGGTTTATTGATTATTGCAAAATAATAATTGGGACATATTGTCCCAATAGTATTGGTTTGGACTTGTTTACGAGCCTATGACCGTACAGTACTAAAATTCCAGATCCCAATGCATTTGTAAGCATTTAAATTATTTTAGTAATTATTAGAAATTCTCTGGGACAATATGTCCCTACAGTATTGAAAGGGTTAAGGGTCTTATTATTGTTCTAGTAGTGATCATAAATTTGTGGATGGCTCTTTTTTTTGGAATCCCCTAAATTTAGTTTAATGTGTGTACGACAAAAAAAATACTAACGGAGAGTATTTAAAAAAAAAAGTTTTTTCCAAACAATTGAACGCCTACAAAAATTGACGCTAATTAATTCCTTGTGGGGCTACTATTCAATAGGATATATTTAACTCATATTTAGGCTTGTATAGGTTTCATTGAGATCAGTGGTGTGAACATAAGATTAGAGATTTTTTAATAATTAGGGAGGCATAGTATTAATTGTTAAGTATGTCTAGGTACTTGTCATTCGAAGTGGAAGGCTAGAAATCTCTTTTCAAATTAGAAAATATTAGATATTTATACATACGTACTCTGTAGTCAAGTCATTCCATTTATCAACCTAAATCATATATTTTCCATATTTTATACACCTCTTTAAGTTTATATTTTATTCATAATTGGTGTTTAGAACGAGAATCAGAAAATTCTTCTCTAAGTCTCGACAAGGAGGTGTCTTTGACATAATAAAAAATGCATGACATTATGGTAGCTTGGTTTAATTTGGAACGTATACAACAGCAACCCCCCAGTACGGAAAATTTTCTGTATATATAAGCATTTGTGGTGGTAAAACATATGTATATGTACGTATGTTTAGGTATCTATGGAAAACAGCAACAGGCGAACAGAAATCTGTAACATAAAGTTAACGAAAAAGGTTTTCCGTAATATATCTACTTAAAGTATTAGATGTTTGCTCATTCATATATGTACGTACAGTACATATATGTAGAACATTTGCATATAAGGTAAATAACTTCTTGCAAACACTGTTTGTCTGCTACACGAAGGTAGTTTTGCCACAGCACATGTATTTGTGTTTGAGAAAAACAAAACACGAAAAAAGTCAAAAACTCATTAAAATAATTAAACAAACATATAATTTTCAGTTAGACTTTCCGCATTCAACATAGTTTAGATGTATATATATATATATATATATATATATGTATATGTATATGCTCTTCTTCTATAACCATATAAGCAAACATTTACCACTCTTCAACCCTTATATATATATATATATGTATACTGTAATAATGCTTTCATAATGATTACATTTTATTCACCATACGTCCGGAACAAATTAGAGTTTTATAACCAACCCTTGTTATGATTTTCCTTTTTATATACATACATATATAGATATACACATTGTGCCGTTCCTTAAACACAGATTGTTGGATCGTATAATTTGCCTTGTCTAAAGGGGCATGGCAGCGTATATACATTTTACATTGAGCGCAGCCAGTTTAAGTTTTGATTTTTATTAGCCAATAAATAATAAAAAAAAAAAAAAAAAAAATTATGCTGAAGGGTCGATTTTACCTAATATTTTTTGTATACACAATCAACGAAGCCACCATAATGAGGAATTTCTATTGAATTTCTTTTCATTCTCATTCTCAATATTTGAGGGAATATTTACACTGGCGGATTCATGGAAAGGGTTAATGAGTCCTTTTCGATTAAAATGATTTTAAAAGACATTGAACAGTAGTTCCTTGAATTATGAAATGTAGCTGTTCCGCATGTAATTTTTTCATGCCGTTTAGATGAATTTCTCATAATTATTGTCAAGGCTCATAATTTAGAATTTGTATTTTATGTTTCATGTAGTAGAGGTTAGAGGTTAGAGTATTAGAGCTGATTGATTTGGATGAAAGTAGATCAGAGGCGATTCTCCCATATAGGTGAATTAGGCGGCCGCCTAGGGTGCTAAATTGTTTAAGGCACAAACATGCTTTTATTTCTACTAATAAGGATATAGAAAAAAACATTATTTACACAAAATTACGACAAATCTTATTATTAAGGACTTAAGGACGCCAAATTTATTTTGGATTACATATATATTGTAGTATTGCTATTGAATTTGGGAAGAAAAAAAGAATAAAATTTTAAATTGAATCTGAATTTGACTTCTTCAATAATTTTTTAGTATTCGATCGTCGAAAAACTCATCCGATACTATAAACATATTGAAAGCTGCTAAGGATCTGTAATTTCATATGTATGTTAAAAAAGTAGCTGAGAGAGAAAAATATGTAAAACTAAAGTATCTGAGAGTTTTTTAAAAAAAATTATTAAAATTAGCCTAAGGCGCTGGGCTTGGACAACATTTCTTGAGCCGTCCTTAAAATAAATGCACCTAGATAGAAGGATATGGGCGAGAAATTAATATTCTAAATTAGTATAAAAAAGCTGAATTGAAGAAAACTACAATATCCTCATTATTAGCTTCAAATGACTTTTTCTTCAAATTTATCTAATTGCTTGAATTTGTTAAATTCTGTTAGAAGTCAAACTTAAACAAAAATAACTTTTCAGATGGCAGTGGCGGGACGTGATTCCATTTAAAATTATTTTAACTGATATGTCAATTAATGTATGGACGCTACTGTATTTACAATACACACCCCAAACCAGACGGAGAGATTACAAATTTTTTTTTTGTACAACTTTCGTGCGTTATTAAAGTTAATTAAAAAGTCATTAATCATTTGACGTGTTGATGAACCGTAAAGTTATAATATTAAGTCTCATCAAGCTTAAAATTTCCCATATAAAACTTTTTAGTAATATCCTTTTTAAGCTATAAATAGCGGCTTAAGTAGACTGAAAATGTCGGGACGATTTTATGGTAAAAATTGATGATGTGAAATAAGAGCTCAGTCGTAGAAAAAGCTTTTTTCGTTTTGTTTTATTTTTCATCTATGTACCTATGTATAAAAAGGTCTTACCTATTCTATATGTCCTTTTTATTGTATATTATCGTTGTTTTTTTTTTTTTTACATCCATTTTACTTATATATTATTCAACCATTATTATTTTTATTTTTTTCAATTTCGAAATGTTATTTGAATTTCTAACAAAATGCTTACCCATGGGCCCTATTATAATGAGGAGTATCAGTATATGTATATCATCTTAATAGGATACAGAACAAGAATATTGGTTATAATACCCAGATTTTACTTATGTTCTTATAAAGCCATAATGAAAAACTGACTGAAATGTATATAATTTATGGGCTTACACGCTATGTATACCAGCGAGTATGTACCAGCAGTAAAGATTATACAGAAAAAAAATTAATTTAAGAATGAATAAATATTTCGTGTGTTGGTAAGAGTTGAAATTAAATATGTGCCTATATATGTAAATGTCTTTATTTGAGGATCTTAATTTAGAGTAAGAAAATGCAACAATTAAAGTAAATTAAATTTGACACTGTTTTACATTGTAAAAACTTTCCATTTAGTCATCATTACCATTTGTGCAAAACTACCATCAACTAAACTTATGTCGCTTTTCTGAGCAATTTCCTAATTCATTTTTCACATTTTTATAATACATCAACACTTTCATACGAAAAAATACTTACGGCCAATTAAAAATGTATAATTAATATGTAAGTTTAATTTACTTTGAAAAACACATTAATTTTTACTTTTTATGCATAAAGTAAAAAATTATTTACAAACTGAACAGAAATTTTCTTTCAAACAAATTGTTCTTGAAATTACTTTTAAATAGATGGTCTTTGAGCAATAAATATAATTAATTCTTACTCGCATTAGAATATTTTTTTAATAAAGTGATTTTCACAATTTTTTTACCTTTTAAAATGTGAGATTTTGTGTGGTGTTATAAAAGTAAAAAAAAAATTAAAGTGTACCCCACTTCCGTTTATACAAACATTTACAACTAGCACCAATCTAATTCATTACATTTCCATAAATCCATATACAGTAGACTCTCAAAAGCGTGAACACTTATAAGCGTGAACTCTCGAAAATCTGAACACGTTTTTTTTGTATGAAACTCTCGAAAGCGTGAACAGCTTCCTCTCGAAAACCTGAACATTTTTTTTCTGTTTTATCAGACACAAGAATTGTATTAG
>JANSTT010018237.1:0-14373 GCA_026745375.1 Platyura marginata
ACGTGGACATTTCACAAAAATTTCGATTTAAAATTTTTGAAAAATGAAAGTGAAAACAAAGCTTCCACTTATTTTTTAGTGTGGAAGCAAAAGTTAACCCTTTAAGGTTCATACATTTTGAAAGGGTTAATTAAGAATTTCGAAAAAGCTAGTCACCTTCCTCAGAATTTAATTGTAAATTTTTCATTTTTAGAAAATATTAACCCCTTTTGGACCCTAATCTTGGTACCTTTAAAGGGTTAACTTTTAAAAATATATTAATGCACTAAAAACATGAAAAATGTCTCTGTGAATAAATTTAGTTATATTACAATTTTTGTTGGTCAACCATTTCATGTTCAAAATGGATGGACCTATTTCAAAAATATTATTCGGCAAAAATTGCATGGAAATTAAAAATAATACAAAAATACAATATTTGTGTCAATAATTCTCACGAGCCGCCACTGCTATACATATATGTTATGTAGGTATGTGATATCTGATCATTTATTTAATAAAATCAATTTTATACTATATATTGATATTGATCTCAGCTGGGTGAACCTAAACAGGCTAATGGTAAATATTTGTACAAACAAGCATCATCAAGGCATCTAGTTTGATATGGAACTTCCATATTATTACAAGAAAATTGTATCAAAGATTTCTTGATAAAAAAAAAAAACAAGAAACGGAATGGACTTATGCCGCGCACTGTCAACTTGTTATTATGATCAAATAATTGTATATATTTAAAGAGCGCGCTGATTATTAATCAAAAATGATTTTATCGCGAAAACTGTCAGTTGATTTATTAGGGTTTCAGTTCATTTATTCATAAAATTTTTATTTTTTATATTTCTCGAGTCCATCAACGGGATGATGAATTTTATTGACAGTGGCAAGTAGTGACCACACAAAATGCGCTGTTATTAGGATTAATATTAAATTAATGTGTATGAATTTTAAATTGTAATCATGATCTGGTGATCAGTAATTTGAATAAAAATAATTTTTTTTTTGTTACAAATATATTGTATGTAAATAGCTACAGGGTAGATAGAAAGTTTTGATTCCATCAAATTTTAATTGATCATAATATTTGAATAATGATTTTAACCGGTGGCAATTTGTGAGAATTGGTTTTTTTTTTTTAAATTTCCTCCATTTTTTTGCTAATATCTAAAAATAAAAAATTTAATCAAAATTAAATTCTGTGAAATTTTGTAATTTTTAAAATTTTTTTTCTATAGACAAATGTTGGTCCAATTTTGCTATCTATTAATCCATATCAAGACGTTGGTAATCCACTAACACTATCATCAACTCGATCCCTATCACTGGCACCACAACTTCGACGAATTGTCCAAGAGGCTGTTCGTCAACAGGCCGAAACTGGATATCCTCAAGCAATTATATTGTCGGGGACGTCTGGTGCTGGCAAAACACATTGTTCAATGCTTCTGTTGCGACAACTTTTTGCTGTAGCTGGCGGTGGACCGGAAACGGATGCATTTAAACATTTGGCGGCTGCTTTTACTGTACTACGTTCATTGGGTTCAGCAAAGACAACAACCAATTCAGAATCTAGTCGAATTGTAAGATGACAACTTAAACGCGTGTTATTTATTTTAATAATTTTTTTATTTTCTTTGACAGGGTCAATTCATAGAATTACAAGTAACGGATGGAGCTTTATACCGAACAAAAATCCATTGTTATTTCTTGGACCAAACAAGAGTTATTCATCCTTTGCCGAATGAAAAAAATTATCATATTTTTTATCAAATGCTAGCTGGACTTAATCGTGAGGAGCGTGTAAAACTCAATCTCGAAGGATATTCACCGGTTAATCTTCGGTATTTGCTTGGCGGTGATATTAATCAGGACGAACAAGAAGATGCGGCACGTTTTCAAGCGTGGAAGGCTTGCTTAGGTATTTTAGGCATACCATTTTTGGATGTTGTGCGAGTCCTTGCCGCTGTTTTATTGCTGGGAAATGTTCAATTTGTAGATGGACAGGTGAGATTATTTTCAAATTTTTCTTTACATTCTTCACTTTATTTATGAGCAAGAAAAAATGCTCAACAACTAAATTTTTGAATATGAAAAAAAAAACACTAAATTTGTTGTGGTTTTACTGTATTTCAATTTGTACCAGTGTGTGCATTGTCTACCATTAGGATAGTACAGGAAATGTTATCTCTTATGGCTTAGTACGTTAGGCCGCAGTATTATAATCATGTACATAGTGATTTTACTTAGTAGTCATAAAGTATATTTATGATAAATAGACCAAAAAAGTACCTTTGCAATGATGTTAAACTAAGGGTAATTTACGTCTGACGTTATGTCTGACGATACTATTAAAGACTGAGCGAAGAAATTATTTTTGGCACAGAAATATGTCACATTAATATTAGTGGCATGAGTTCAATTCCAATGACTGTTTACTGTACATAATTTTTTTTTTGTTTTGTTTATTATTGTCAGCTAACAACAAATTGAAATATCTCAATAAACAAACGTCGATATATATTTTTAATTAATAATCATCTTATTTTATAGCCTCATTCATTTCATGTGATTGTAAAAAGTACTCGAAATCTATTTAAATTAAATTTATATAAAACCATTCAAATGCCCATGAAAGCTTTCTGTTCAAATTATTTTATGTTAAATTGGTTTGAAGCCTCACTGATTTTGGGTAAACTCAGTCTCCTCAATAGATAAATGTCGTAAGTGATTATTTATTCTTCTTTATTTTTTAATTTGAAATGACGATTCTAAAAATGTGAAGTTTGCTTATCGAAAATTAACTAATCTTTATTACTCTTACTAGGGTCTCGAAGTTGACGTTAAAGGTGAATCTGAATTAAATTCCGTTGCTGGACTTCTCGGTGTACCACCATCGGCATTATTTCGTGGACTCACAACCCGAACGCATAATGCACGAAGTCAAATTGTGAAATCCGTTTGTGATGCAAATATGTCGAATATGACAAGAGATTCTCTGGCAAAAGCTTTATATTGTCGAACGGTGGCGACAATTGTTCGCCGAGCGAATAGCTTAAAGCGTCTTGGCTCAACGCTTGGTACATTAAGTTCCGATTCAAATGAATCCGTTCATAATCAGGCCGATGTGACGAGTCAACATACCTCTATTGTTGGTGGAAATTCCGGTTCAAAATCAATGGCAGCATTGAATAATGCTGTTCGTCATGCTACCGATGGATTTATTGGGATACTAGATATGTTTGGCTTTGAGGAACCTCGTCCGGCACAGCTGGAACATTTGTGCATAAATTTATGTGCGGAAACAATGCAACACTTCTATAATACCCATATATTTAAGAGTTCCGTGGAATCTTGTCGGGATGAAGGTATTTTGTGTGATACAGAAGTTGACTACGTAGATAATGTTCCATGCATTGATTTAATTTCTTCGTTGCGAACTGGATTGCTTAGTATGCTCGATGCTGAATGTTCTGTACGAGGAACAGCAGCCAGTTATGTAGCAAAAATTAAAGTGCAACACAGAAATTCAACACGACTAGAACATAAGCAACCAGAACTTCATGATCCTAGAATATTCACAATACGTCATTTTGCTGGACGTGTGGAATATGATACGACTGACTTTTTAGATACTAATCGTGATGTTGTTCCCGATGATTTAGTTTCAGTATTTTACAAGCATACGTGCAATTTTGGATTTGCTACACATTTATTTGGTTCCGAGCTTAAAGCCTTATATGCTCTTGAAAATGTTCCACGCGGCTTAAGCTTTCGAATAGCACCGACATCGCATACAGATTTGTTGAATGGCGATGAACCGGTATCGACGTTAACTCAAGACTTCCATACACGCTTAGATAATCTGCTCCGAACGTTAGTACACGCACGACCTCATTTTGTACGATGTATTCGAAGTAATGGAGCCGAAGTACCTGGTCGATTTGAACGGCAGACTGTTGTTCGGCAAATAAGAGCACTTCAAGTTTTGGAAACTGTGAATTTAATGGCCAGTGGATTCCCACATAGAATGAGATTTAAACAATTTACGGCTCGCTATAGAATGCTAGCACCATTTAGACTTCTTAGACGCAATGAAGAAAAAGCACTAGAAGATTGCAAACTTATTCTTCAATATTCGCTGGAAAATCCACCGGAACTTGATGGTTCGGTGACTTTGTCATGGGCACCGGGAAAACGACACATTTTCTTAAGCGAAGGTATTCGTCAGCACTTAGAAAAACTAAGAACTGATGTAAGAGGCAGAAGTGCCACAACAATTCAATCGGTTTGGCGTGGATGGCAACTGAGACGACGAATAGGAACGGTAAAACGAACGCGAGACGTTATGGTAACACCTGGTACGGGAGTTTTGGCAAATTCTGTCTCAACAGGTATTTTTCTAATACTTTTTTTGTGGTCTTAAAGAGATTTAGTATATATATATTTTTTTTCTATACTTTAGTTGTTAGTACACGCCCTTCTGTACAAAATCCAACAACTACAGTAGGAACGACAACGCGACCTCGACCACAACCAATTGCTGGAACACCACCACCGGATCCAAATGAAAAATGTGATGCAAAAATTATTCAACAAACCTGTACACTTTTTGGGCTAGATTTGGTAAGTTTTGAGCATTTTATTTGGAATTCTGATTCTGAATCTATTAATTTTATAGGAACGACCACCACCAGTACCGCCATCACGTCCATACACTGTTACCGGCAACTCGAAACTTGGCTATCCACAAGCACGTGTTATGAAAATGAATTTTCCCGAAGATTCGGCCACCAATCCGCCGAAAGATCAATTGCGCAAAGGTGATACGGTAACGGTTGTCGGTGCATCTCATCGTCGTGGCCATCTAATTGTCGAACAGAATGGCACCAGTTTTCATGTACCATTTCAATTTATGGAATTGGTGAAAAATACCCAACCACCAGTTAGTATATGAGCAAAATCGAAACTATTTGATAAAGAATTAAGACTGTACATAGAAGAAAAAAAAATTTTATACGATTATATGTAGACCTCTTCTAGACAATAGTAGACGATATTTCACCAAATAGATAGTTTTTTTTTAGATCCATTTAAATAAGAGAAAAAAAAGCATTTCAATAGCACAGTTGTAATACTCGGAACTGATGACAATAAAATGGCTATTTAATTTAAGAACACGTACTTATATATATATATATATATATAGATATATACATATATAAATCTATGTAAGACTTAAAAACAAACATTTTATGACAAACCTATAGATTTAGTATTTTAAAGTGCCAATATAAGATTCTATGTAAATAATAACGAAATCTGAGATTTTTATCATGTTTTCCTTTTAAGTTTATTTTTAAGATTTTATACAAAACCGCGAGATATTTTAGTAAAAAAAAGGACAATTACTGTGTAAGCATATGATGAATGTTAAAACAAATATACATTTTTTAATAAAATATTTTTTTGCATTTTTTTATTAAATCTTATATCTTATGTGTTCAATTTTATCAATCAGGGAGGAGGATTTTATTATATCAAATCAGTTACCGATTTTTTTAAAAATCGCGAGATAAGACTAGAACCTTCTTAACCGGGTGTAATTAATGCTGAAGCTTATACGCATACAAATCAGAGACATTAATTTTTTTACAGAAAGATCAACAAATATTGGAAATATTTTTCAGTCAAAGATCAACCAGATTCATCACATAGAAAAATGTAGAAGAAAATTGTTCAATAAATTGATAACAAACGAAACCAAAAACCATCCAATGGTATGCAATACGTGAGCATGAAAAAATTCTTCAAGATGTATATAAGAAAAAAATCACTATGAGGAAGGGTAAAATTAAAATCAAATCAATCAAATGAATAAACATTCTTTATAATAAATAGAGTAAAATAGCAATATAATTACGTAAAGTCTTCGATGGTGCAGTTGTTTTAAGCGTCACGTTCTTTTAACCAAACGTGTGTGCTCTGTGGGTTCGAGACCACGATCCGCAAGCGAAGAAAAAATTTAATTTCTATCTATGTAAAATAATGTACGTCGGATATTTACAGAGATAGGAAAAATTCCTTTTTGTTATTTTTTTTTTGAGACTCAAATTCACAAGAGCAAGCAAAGTTATTTTTTTGTCGAGGTGCTCCGATCGAGCTGAACATTTAAGGGATGGTAGAGCACGGTGGCTAGAAAATTACAGCCTATGGGCCGCCTCTTAAGAGCAATCACGCTAAAAAGCATTTTTTTAAAATAGCCCTAAGGAGCAGTAAATCATTTTTAAAATTCTAAAACTAGAAAAATATTAAACTTACATTTATTATCTATAGTTCCGCATCTGCTGGTTTTCCCGTGGGAAATTTCCCACGAATAGGGAATACCTTACATGAAAATACACTGTGCATTGTGCAATGGTATTTTCAGCGATTTATTAACAATAGAAGGAGCAAGATTTCTAAAAACTTTTTTCTCCTAGATCATAAGTAATATAGTCTAGATTTCTAATAATAAAATTCATTGATAAATATTTGTGGGAAATTTGTGATTTTGTCCATTTTCCGAGAAGCATAAAATCTAAAAAGTTTATAGGCTAAAACAGACGTTTTTTCGGAAAATTTGTTCTATTGGAAAATTTTAGTAATTTTTAAAAAAATGGTAGATCCTTCGTCTTGAATTACATACCAAACTGTTGGCCCTGTATCCAATAATTTCGCCACAGTGTGCCTCGGAAGTTACCTCTACCTAAAAACTTTTTTTTCTCATATTTCCGTCATTTTTTAAAGAAACATATGACCCCCGAAGACTTTATTGCTTAGAATTATGGCCTCTATAACATATTTGAAGGCCGCCATCCCGATCTGAACTAAATCGTGGAAAAAACTGACTTTCCAGAAGAAAAAAACGTCCAAGTCCTATTTTCGTTATTAATGGAAATAACGTGATGCGGTTTTTTTGCAATCTATTAAGTGTCTAAGAAGACTTTTTGCGTTGAAAAATCCGCAAATATTTAATTGCGGGAAAATGTAGCAAAATGTGTTCTTTTTACAGAAACCTTGCTCGCTATTTTCCCGCCATTCAAGCAATGCTATTTTTTTGAGATAATGTCATCTTTACCTCAGTCGGACTTGAACCCGGGACCTCCCGCTCCAAAGGCAACCACTCAATCCACGGAGCCATTTGGTCGGTTTTTACTGATAATATAGGTAAAACAATGCCCTAAACACATTCCAACAATGAAATTTTCAGCACTTATTTTTTTTTCCTAAATGTTATATTCGAAGCAGCTAACTGAGACAAAAAAACTTCTCCGAACAATGCTTCCGTAATTTTTTAAGAATTTTTATTTAAAATCTAAGCGAAAATTGGGAAATTCTGAAAAAAAATTTCTTTTTCTAAATTCCATAAATTTGATCTTAAAATTAATAATCTTAACGCGTTTTCAATAAATTTGTGAAGATCCCAAGATCCAAGATTTACTATATAGAATTTCACATCTATTCCCACACATTTATATGTAGAATGCCTTAAAATCAGATCAGAACAGCTTAAAATCAGATCAGAAAATGAAAATTTAATTTAAAAAAATTGATAATTAATAGTAAACGATGAGTTAGACCCCAACATCTATGAATCAATGGATTCGTACGTTCTTCAATTGTTATAGAATGTTCCATGAATAAATTTTCTCTATACATATGTACATATTTACATATATGATACATAATTTATGTACGTAATCCATCTACATCTATGTACGTTGTACGGACACGGACATATTTTGTCCTATTCTAGTTAAGTTAAAATAAAATACATAATCGAAACATATTTTTATTGATTAATTTAGCATACGCCGTTGATTAGTTATATGACAATTATTTAACATTCCTATATCGATAAGTATATGACAAAGCTATGATTAGGACATATTGATATCAAAAACAAACAAATCATTCAGAAACATTGATAAAACTCTATAAAATTATTATTATAATTAATTTTATTGTAACTTTAGTGTTTGTTTAAAGGCAGAGATAATTTGTTCTTCAATATCTATATCTCTACATATACAATACATACTGTTACTTGCTAAAGTCCCGCAATTAATTACCAAATGCGTGGGATAATATTTAGTGGATATTATTTTTCATACATTTGTTGTAAGTTGACGGCCCTCATTTCCACTCCCACGTACAAACAGAATTAATAATTTTATAATTTCTTCATTATGACGCAACACTTCTTATATTATGTTCAAATCCATTCCCAAAAACACCTCCACACCTAAATATAAGATAATTGGTGAACATATATAGATTTGGGTCATCTATATCCTGTCTGACAGCCAGGGAGCTCTCTTAGACTTCTCCGTAATCAAAATCAAAGCTAGTATGGAACTGTCAAGAAAAACTTTATACGTCTGAGAAACACCAACAAAGCTAAATTCCTATGGTTGCCATAAGGAGACCACTGCCGGCAACGAAATCGCTGAATCGCCAAATTCACAGGCCCTGACCACGTGACATGGCCACCCTAAAAACTTAATTCGAGAGGAAAAAGAGGCCCGGGAGATGTATAAAAAACGGCTGCTTTGAGAAAAGACCCTAGGTCAAAAACATACGAAGAACTTTATTCCCATCCATACGACAATACTCTGATAGGCTCTTGAAGCTTCACAAAAATAACCTAATATTTACAGAGCTCTCAACTGGTCACTGCCCATTGAGGTACCAATGAACCAATTAAAATGTGAATACAACAGGGGATTCACAATAGATCTAATGAGTGGCTTTACAACCATCCATCCCATTTTTAAACTAAGTTAAACATAGATTTGCAAAAAAAAATATTAGTGAACTTCAGCGGGCAAGGAGTCTCTACTGTCCGTGTCCAGTAGCTTATTGTACCTATCTGTAAAATTGTAATTGTAATTGTTCCCTCATAGAATTCATCTAGAGACTAGAATTCTTCTAGAGACTAGAGTCTAGAGACATCCTCCCTTCACAGGACCCGTTTCACCTTCATTATAATTATAAGGGTAAGAATATCCCTGAATTTGCAGCTCCTGTTTACAAAAACCAACTTATTCAAAGTTTTTCGGAAAATTGAAGTTTTATTACATTCGTATATAGTAGCAATGGACATATTTAAACGTTTATATGACTCATATCTATGTATGGTCCTATTTTAAATGGATGCTGAATCTTTGATAACCTTCCAGATAGTTTCTGTGCGTGTAGGACCAATTGATTCACATTTTGATATCGTATCTGCAAATCTCACCCTTCCCTCATATTGTTCCAAAAATGAAAAACTTAATAGACAAGCGGAGCATTATCATTCAAAATAATTTTCATTTCTGAACGTCCTCTATGTAATTTCCCCACTTTTACATCCTAATTTAGCATCAACCAAATTGACGACAATTGACATCTAATAATCCAAATGGCAGCACAGTCAATTTGAGTTTTGCTTGTAGTACATAAATTCTAAATGTTATGTTTCATTATTCAAAACTTTATAATCGCCCATTAATATTATAATTAATCAGAAAATTGCCAAGTGGGAAATAATTAAACAATTTAACACGACATTGACTTCGAAAGAGTACACAGAGCACCATATATTCCACGTCATACGACAATAAATGTAAACAAACAAATAATCTCCATATATGTATGTATGTATAGACGACACACACAGAATATACATAATAATATTACATAGAGACCGCCCTCAGAACACAATTTTCCCCTAATTTCACTGAGCACTTGGAGAATTTTCCGTCGCACACAATAAAACTGTACCGGTATAAATCCAGAAGGATGGTTTAACTGATTTCACTGTTGCTTGTGACTTTATCACGTGTATTTGGTGAACAAAAAAAAAACAAAAAGGAAGAAAAACTAAATCAAAAGGACTCAAGAAAGAAAATTCTATTGTTGTGATCAATTTTTGTTTAAACAAAAAATTCGTTGATATTCTATTGTGGAGATTTTTCATTCAGAAATCTTTCATATCGCAAATATTTTGTTAAAGAAAATTGAAAATTGAATTCAATTTGATTCAGTGATCTGTAATTAAATAGTTGGCTGAATAGTGATAAATTGGTGAAGTGAAATAAATCCTTTCTATTTTTGGGGATTTATTTGCTATATTCAAAGAAAAAGGAACCGTTTCCATTTGGCTATCACGTAAGTTATTTTTAGAAATTCTTTTAAAGATAAAAAAAGATCTAATGAAATTTTAAAGATGCAATTTAAAAAATTAAAAAAATACCTAAAGATGTCTAAAGTGGAAAATTAAATTGAAAATTGCAACGTTTTCCCTCAACAATTCAATTTGAATTTTTACTCTTTTCAATTGAGTATATTTTCTATTTAAGTCAATATAGAGTCATAGAGTTACCTAATATACTAAAAAAAATTAATATTAAATGTATCGACTCAGTATTATTTTGTTCTATATCCGTTTTATTGAACGTAAGAAATTGTTCCATACATTTTTGAGATTCGTTTATTTGAAAAACATTTTGTAAGACTAAAGTACCACTGATTTTAATGATTTCGATACGAATTAAATAATGCGATCAGTAAGGAGGAAGCAATTGGGATTTTTTTTAAATATAAATGGTTAATCTTTTTCAAAGAAAGTATTTGGTACAAAATTATCCTCACAGTCTCGATAAAGCTTAAATTTTGGAACTTCTTTAAATGTCAATTTTAAAAAAATTTAATTTTTTCTTAAAGCTGTTTTTACTTTTTTTCTTAATTTCTGGAATATTTGTCTACGACATCTTTCCTTGAGTAAAAAAAAACGTGTGGTACATAGTTTCACGAAGTTAATTACTAAATCATCTATTTTCTTTCCAACATTTTTTTTCTAGAAGTAGTAAGTCACTTAAAGATTTGAGTTTGTAGAATATTAATATTTTGTACTATGTATAAAATACTCTATACTACTACTACTACTACTACTACTATTACTACTACTACTTATATATTTTAAACAAGGAATAAATAGGTTTTCGTTATAATTCCTTTTAAATAAATTTTGCAAAAAAAAAACTGCTTATGGACTACCCGATTTACCCAAATAGGTCCTATTACAGACCTAAACTAATCAGACACACACGTTTCTATAGATTTTCGAAATATTTTTAGTTCTACATCAATCAGTTTTGATTAAATTGAACAACAACTAAAAATATCCTACATAAATCAACTTTCTGAAAAAAAAATGTCTCAAATAATAAGAAGTGATAGAAAAATATTGGTTCCCTTTAATGTCCTATGAATTTGAAGGTAATTATTAATTGCATCGACATTTTTTGGGTAGCACTATTTTATGGAACACAATTAGGTTTCGTATCCATTTAACAAATAAATAAAAATAAATAATAAAAAAATAAATAATAAATATAAATTAAAAACAAAATATTTTCTTTTCAGCGTTGAATGAATTGTAACAATATTGTGTTATAGCTCAACAATACTTTTTCTTACGTTCTGTATTTGTAACAAAAAATTCAATTCAGTGTTAGGAAAAATCGTCCTACAGTATTGTGAAATAATCTATTTTCCAAACTTTTCCAATGAACTCTATCAAAGTTGCAAAATTTTAATAAAAGAAAAATGTCTATCCCCTATTTTCACTAAAAATAATATTTAACACAAAATTTTCTTACATTGAGTATTCCTGTCACGTTATGACAAAATAATCCTGAAATAATGCAATGTAAAACTTTAAAAATAGATTTCTGATCATTATTAAAAATTAAGAGCTGGCAGCACGCTATATTTTTGTTATTGCAATAAGAAATTTTTTTAGAAAGTAATAATCCAGTAAAAATAACTTTCTATAAATTATATATTTTCCACAATTCTGTTCAATCTGTTGCCTAAACTCCAACAAAAAATTATTTTTTCACCATAATACTGATCACGTTTTTCTCATTTTTCAATTATTTTCTTCGTTTCCCATATATAAATGGAAAATGTGACTTGACTTACATATAGTACTTATGTACATATTTCAACATAATTAAAAATTAATTTTACATTTTTCTCTGTCGGGAGCAAAGCATACATTTAGAGAAGGGTCAAAGGAACACATTATAGTTAGAGAAAAAAAAATGTTGCATTTTTATGAAATCAGTCAGTGGTAACTAATAAATAGTGCAATTCCACATTATATGATTTTCTATATACATATATAGAAATGTAAGAATAACCTATTAATATGGTCCGTCATTATTTTTCTATTCTACATGTATATGTATAGGTATAGTATTTGGGCCGATTCTGTTTCCATTCGAATTCGGAATTGGTATTTTTCTATTAATATTAAATGAAACTACGATTTTAAGCTGATTAAATTTTACGCCTGTATAATTTTACTCCCATTTACTAGTTACTGGTTTATTTGCACTCTTTTTCTCGCCCTAGAGCACCTGAAAATTCTTAGGCCTCAATAGATGGGCCTATTAGACATTCCTGTTTTTTTTACGTACATTTATCTCAATTGATATGAGCTTGTCATTTTGTTGTGGAAAAATGCAGCACTTGAGATGTTTTTTAACGGAAACCTTACAAATGCTTGCTATTTTTTTTTAATAATGCCATATAATTTAGACTGTTTTTAAGTGTAATCCAAGCCTCAGATTCAAATCGAACATACCAGTCTCAGTCTCAGCCTCAGATTCAAATCGAACATACCAGTAGGAAAAAAAACACTTTAGGTTTCATCTCCAGTCGGTATTGAGAATCCGGGACTTGTCACTCCAAAGGCAGCGATCCCATCATCTGAACCAATTTGTTGGTTACAAATCTTAATTTCAGATAATAATAATTAGAAGTAATGTTTTCGAATTGTATTTCAAAATTTTAATATTTTAGTATAATAAGGGTAGCAACTGTGCTACCTTAACTACGAGTATTATGTGGCTTACGGCAGATGGAAGCTAAAATTGGTATGCACACATTAAAAAATAAAAATAAAAAACAAATTAAATTCAATAACTTTTGCAATAAATGGAATTAGCTACAGCTTCTACAGCACTATTATGGTCAGTATAACATTCCAATATAATTCCGTCATATTTTCAATGTTCTTATAATCCAATATGGAATAAAATTTCCAAATTTAAATAAATTAATTGCAAAGAAGAGACACAATAAAGTTCCTAAAATGATACAAAAAAAAAATAGTGCCCCTTTATTTAGTATTACCAAATATTTTGAATGGTTTTCTAAATACTAAATCGATTTTGAAATTTTTTTCGAAAGTCCTAAGTTTTTTTTTTTTGGATAAATAAATAATTAATAATAATAAAAATAAATAATCAAAATTTTCTGGTTAGGTATATTTGAAATGAACTACAATGACAAAAATAGAGCGTTTCGGCATTGAGATAACACCACAAAATCAATTCAATGCCAGCAATTGTGGAATTTGTTTATTGGGTGGGATTTAGTAGGATTAACGAAATAAAGACAAAGAAAAAAATAATATAAAATCTACCCCATATGTCTATTAAACGTTGGAAACTTCAGTTAAGGATGTGAAAGCTTAGGGTTTCATGTAAATTATTTAGATGAACTTGTTGTCATCGTTTCAAATTAAAATAAGAGATTCGCCTATAAGCCTACAATTACATACCGTAGACGTAGAGCATGCATGTCAAACTCGATGGCTAACAATGGCCAAAATAAAATAGTTTAAGTTTAGGGTGGAACGCAAAAAAAAACTTCAATATTCATATAGAAACGTAAGTTTATTTCGAAAAGTACGAAATAAGAAGGCCAATTTATTGTTTTCTTCCTGACACTTGGCATCTCTTATCTGCTACTATCCTACTTCGGTGAGAATTTTGACATGCGAATCTTCGTGTATTTTCACACCAACTTCAATGAATTTTGCCTTCAAATTTAAATTTCACTGAATCTCAATCATCTCCATTTGCATATGATTAAGTACTGATTCTATATTTATTGAGAAAATCGAAGAAAACAAAGAAAATTTGTCTTCCAAAGAATTAAAATCCACAAATCTGTTTTTAAATACAATTCTAATACTTAAAATTTTTTCTCTGTATTCTTGATACGATGCAGTTTCTACCCAAACTTGATTTGTTCATGTTGCATGTAGGAAAAAGGCGGCAGGCTGGTAACATATTATGTCTCAATTAAAACTGCATTGTTCATGGTAAATACGGCATCTTTTTCTTTCTGTTCTTCCACAACTTTGTTTTTTCTCTATCGTCATCGTCAACATGGATTGGATTTGTATATCAGGGCATAGATAAAGTATAATATAGATACTGCACTTCATGTATCTAACCTTCATACAAAAATTATTTTGAGTTGGAGGCC
>JANSTT010018238.1:0-14373 GCA_026745375.1 Platyura marginata
TTATATATATATACATATATATAAATATATATATATATATATATATATATATATATATATAAGTATATATATACATGGATATGTACATAATAGGATAATATAGAGCGAAAAATCAGAAACTCATGCTTTTCGATGGAAACTTTTTTTTGTTTAAAAAAAAAGGGCCAAAATAAAAAGCGCATTAGAAGAATCAGACCGTAAATGCTTTTATATATTTATGAATTTTCCATTCTTTTTGAGAAATTTTTTATTTATTCCAATACCATTTTGTATATATTTCTGTATAAAATTGCATTTACTATACTCACCATTAGGTATAATATTTAGGTATTAAAAAAAAAACAAAAAAAAAGATCCTTGAATCAATTGGCTATGTACTGTTTGAAATGCAAAGCTTTAAGCACATCATATCAATAATTAATAACATATACTTACATATGTATACGTAGGTATATGATTTGCATATAAAATTGACTTTAAATTTTTGTTTTTGTACTTAGTATACATTACATTACATATGCATAGCGAGAGTTCAATTACATAAATTACATTTTTGCGTCTCGATATTAAGCACTAAAATATATACAATATTAATATAGAATTATTTCTTATGTTTAAGTAATCCTTGTTTCTTTTAGTTCAGTTTAAAATTGATATTTGTTTTAACCATTATAAAAGAAATTCTCGTCAAAGCCCATGTTGTTCGACTTATATGGCATGTTTGGCTTAAGTATAGTATCTTGGTATAAGTATAGTTAAGAGATTTTGGATTTTTCAATTCAACAATCTGATTGAATATTTCTGTATGTAATATTGGAGTGATTGTGATCCCGACATGTGAATAAGAAAATATTTTTAAAAAATATATTAAAATAAAAATATAATAAAATAAAAAAAAAAACAACTAACCCGTAACTACTTCTAACATTGAGCACAATTAATTCTATAAATAAGAAGAAAAAATATGTTAAGAACTTCATGACACAAATATTTGTAGCACTATGGTTTATTTGAACCAATTATCTATAATGTCATACATAAATCTTAACAATCATATGATTGTAATTTTATGACATAACAAATAAAGCGCCAAGCGTTAATCAAAAAGTGCCATTTGTTATAATCATTATTTAATCAACTTAACAAAATTAATCAACACATCAATGTAAACACGACATACATATATAAAATTGTTTACTATATTGTTTATGTATGTATGTACTTACTTACTATCCGGTAGAGAAAAAAAAACATTAGCCTTTCGACCCAAAAAAAAAGAAAATAGAAAAGTTTTTTTTTTTTTCTTTTTGTAAAACACAATCTTCTTCAGTCCAGCTCATAAAATAAATAGATTAGCTTAGGAGATTATCGGGGTACAATGATATGGCATGTTTGCATTAGATCTACATTTTGAAACGACCCCTATCAAATAACAACAAAGCCTTTCCATGATAGGAATTACACTTAATCGAATAGAAAAAAACCAACCTCCTTACTCTGTACCTAGATTTACATAATTGTAATTGATCAATAAATTCAATAAATTATTTTGTTTAAAGTGATAAGAAAATTATAAGAGTTCACTATATCGAGATTTCATTATTTTGACATATTTTTTGGAGACGATTATTAAAAGAAAATGAGGTAAACAAGTTTACGATAAGCAACATTTGGTTACTACATTATATAAGTAAAAATGAATAAAGTTGCGCATGAATTGAAATTTTAGACCGAGATTCAGACCAATAAATCGAGACTTACACCGATTGAGATTTAAAACTTAAAAGCTCACATCGAATTTCATAGTGACACTTCAAATCAAGACTCAAACCGAGACTCAGTCCATAAAAATGAATAGAGTTGGGCATAAATTGAAATTTCAGACCGAGATTCAGACTCATAAATCGAGACTCACAACAATTGAGATTTAAAACTTAAAAGTTCAGATCGAATTTCATAGTGACACTTCAAATCAAGACTCAAACCGAGACTCAGTCCATATCAGTAAAAATGAATAGAGTTGCGTATGAATTGAAATTTTAGACCGAGATTCAGACCCATAAATCGTGACTCACAACGATTGAGATTAAAAACTTAAAAGCGCAGATGAAATTTCATACTGACACTTCAAATCAAGACTCAAACTGAGATTCAGTCCATAACAGTAAAAATGAATAGAGTTTCTCATAAATTAAAATTTCAGATCGAGATTCAGACCCATAAATCGTGACTCACATCGATTGAGAATAAAACTTAAAACCTGAGGCCGAAATTCAGATTAAATTTTATACTGACACTTCAAATCAAGACTCAAACCGAGACTCAGTCCAGGACTCACCTAACTACACAGACCCAGCCACAAACTGAGGCTCATAATTAAAAAAAATAATTTCAAATAAATATGAGACTAACAATATACGTCATAACGAAGTAGTCCTCTAACTTCTAAAATGTTTGTTGAATTATACACCTATAAAACACAGTAATATTCCAAATCCGTGACTTATTATTTTCATTTTCATAAATATTTCTTCTAACACTGTCCTATGTTATCGTTTGTTGTCGTCATCATCATCATCAGCTGGTGTATATAATTCTTTAGTTATCCAATCTCTACATAAATAGAGACTTATGCGGACGTATACTGACAAACATGGTGTTTGTATTTAATGTTCTTCGTTCACATCATATCTCTTCTGATGGTCCACCACCAGTCGAAGAGTGAATCTGGTTTAATCTTTATAGGCAACATTTTGTATATATACCGAGATTTTATACGTAAAAGGAATAAGAAAATAAACAAGAATTTTGTTTGGTTATGGGTGCGTTTCGTTGGTATTAGTGAAGTCAACGTTTTCCTCGGTACTCCAGACATGATGAGTATTTTATTTTATCTAAATACAAAATGAAAATGCTGATGGAATGCTGTTTCATTCATTTTATATTAAGCAACGAACCACTTACTCAATACTTAAATTGTATCAACATATATATATATATATATATATGTATGTATGTATATAAATCATGAAAAAGGCGCACATACGATATATGTACGATGTACGGATATGCAATCTAACTAAACGTTGGTTATTTTATTTTATTTTTATTTTTATTATTATTTTTTTTTTCCTTTCATTTATTTATTTATTTATCATCTCAAGAACACCACACTTTGATTGTAATAAAATAAAAAAATAAAAAAATAAAAAAAAAAAACCCAGAGGTACTTTAAGATTGATTGCGATGTGCTTTGAACTTCTTTTTTTTTTCTTTCCAGGGCTTTCCCTTTTTCAAATTAAATCGTCTCTTAAACTAACTTCGGCACACACAATATGCTAAGTGTGATTGATATGCTAGAAGTGTTTTAGGTAAATTGGATTTCATTGAGATATAGAACATTTGGTTTATTTTATTTAACTTTTTAATGGAGCTGCAAATAAATACTGTGCATTAATAGCGACGCGTTTGAATTGTACGAAAACGTGCTCCCCCGTCTAAATCTAACAAAATGTCGTCGTTTGTAGTTTGCCTTCTTTTATTTACAATGAGACGCTTAACAGACTCTTAATTTTCGGAATAAATTAAGTAAATTAAATAAAGGTCGTAACAATTAATTGTTTTCTGAATTGAATTAAGGTTAAAAAAGGTTTTTAGTATTTGCACTGGAACCAAAATGAAAATATAACCTATATTGACTCTAAATGTTGGAATGCGTATAAGTAACTATACATACACACAATTATATAGCGAAGCTTTGCTGAGGTATTTTGGTTAAAAGTGATATTGCTCAGAGACACCTTTTAACATTATCTCAATCTGTATATGTAGGTACGAGTGTTCTGTTCTGTGTAGTTATATTTTAATGAGTAAGAATGACTGATATTCTATAAATTCTATAAATTTAAGTTTAACTTTAATTTTGTAGTGTAACAGTGAATCTTTAAGGTAAATTTGCAATTATAATAATCTGTAAGAATTACTTCTTTTAAATATTTATTGGAAATTACAGTACCGTCTATATTAGGTCGCAAATAGGTATAGGTATCAATGTTGTCATAATTATAAACTATTGTGTAAACCCACCTTTGGTTTGATATTTTTGTTACCGATGACATTTAAAAAAAAAAATAGAAAATATCTTAAAGTAATTTCTCAAAAGTAGTTTTTAAAGAGTTTTGGTGAAATTTTGCTTCAATTCTAAATTTTTCGAGAAACTCTACTTCAACAGTTCGAATTGTTTGTGTGTTGTAATTTTTGCTGTATAATTGAGGTTGTTTTTGGAATTTTTTGAAGAATTATTTAAAAAGAAAAGAGTAATTTTTTAAACTTAATTAATTAAAAAAGTAGAATAATATTACTTATAAGTTAAAATAAAAGTAAAATTGAACTAATTAAATATTATTATTTTGTATATCGAACAAAAACTAAATGTCATATGAACAGGATCATCAATAGTCCCATAGTTTAAGAGATATGAATATTTTATGGCATTATTATCGAAAATCTAAGAAATACTCGTATGTACCTAAGGGAAAATTGGGAATTTTTTTCTTTTCTAAATTCCATCAAATTTGATCTTAAAATTAATCATAACGTTTTCAATCGATTTGTGAACAGTTTAAGTGATATCTAATCTAACAATAGAATTTTACACAATTACTATGGAACGCTTGAAAACGGCTTAAATTCCGATCAAAAACGAACATTTTATTTAAAAAAATTTATACAGTGTTGGATTCGTGTAAGCACCAGCTGTAATTTGGGCATTGTCTCAAGGCAAAATTCGAATCTGCCGATTTAAAATTTTTTTTTTTTTTAATTATGAAAAAAATCTCACAACATCGTTGAATGGTCAACCAAATATTTTTTTTTCTATTAGAAATATTTTCAGTTTACAAGATATGATTTTTTTAAAGATTTCATATCGAAAATCTAATGGAAAATTGGGAAAATCTAAACAAAAAATATTGTTTCCCATGAATTGAATAAATATTATCTTGAAATGGATTAATTTGTAGACATTTCCAGTGATTTTTCATATACAAATCAATCTACATTCTTCCGGATTGCAACTAATTCATGTTAAATTCTTGTTCAAATTACGTCTTTTCCTCAATCTGATATTATTTGTACATATAAGCGCATGCGTATAAATAAACCTAAAAATTAAAAAAAAACTAAAAAAACTGTTCTTATCATCCTTTTGACACTTTAGGTACAATACTAACAAACTATGTACATATAATTGAAACTTTACATTTGTTTACACAGAATTAATTTCTGGCTTTTCATGATGTAAAAATACATGGTTCAATTAGCATATTATATACATAGCTACGACTCTACGACCACTCTACTCCACTCCACATCATAACATTATACAAATCCCATACCATGACGCCAGTCTATTACGGCCATGTTTCGCTGTTGATAAAATATGTTATATTCTTCCCATATCTTAAAAAAAAAAGAAAACCATTGTCCATTCAACTGACCCAAAAAGAAAAAAAAAAAAAGAAAAAGAAAGAAAACCTCAAACCTATATGTTCATCGATAAATAATACATTATTCCGGTACTCCTGAGGCATATTTATTCTTTTGCGAATTGCAAACGTTTTTTTTACGGTTGACTTCTGATATTATTATTCTAGCAGCAAGCTTTTTTTTTTTTTTGTGGTCAGGCAGATTCCCTGAAACAGCTGTACATATATAGGGAATGTTTTAAAATCGTTGCTAGACATTTTGATGATTTGGAAGGTTTAATATAATCCTCTAGATATATACTGTTCGAGGTGTTAATGTCTCACTTGCAACGTATATTTCTTTAATTTTTGATATATGGAGGAGGGGAGGGGGTGGGCTTTTCACTTTATTTGTTCTTATAAAATCTTATGGAATATACATTTTTGTCACGTCTATTTTACGGAGTATTTGGAATAGGCCATCCACAAATAACCGCCATTGCGTTCTGTTTGTTGCCAAAGCTTTCACCTCTGTCCATTTCTCCTTCATTGGCTTCGGCGATTACGATGCGGCGCCACATTTTTCTTGGTCGTCCTCTTTTGCAACCCCCTTAGGGATTCCATACCAACGTTTTGCGTGCAATGTCATCCCTAGGTTTTCGAAGTGTATATCCGATCCAATTCCATTTTCTTCGATGAATCTGAGCATCAATCTTCTCCATATTTGTTATTCTCCATAGTTCTTCATTTATAATCCTGTCTGATCACTGTCACACCTACTAACTATACGAAGACCTTGAGTTTTGATGTTATGGTGCTTGTTACTTTCCAGGTCTCGCAACCTTTTAGTAGAATCGACAGACAGTTAATTCGGAAAATCCTCAATTTTAGGTTTGTGCAGTGTTATGCATTTCTGGTTATGTGGATTCGGTTCAACACATAAGATTCTGCTCCTCCCTCTCTTGGTATTACAGTTCCAAGATAGCAAAATTCATCCACTTCTTCTATAATTTGGCCATCTATACATCTATACATATATATATAATGTTCAAATATTTTTGTTAAGAAAATCTTGAAATAAAATAAATAATTTATAGAGTTGTCATGAGTCCTCTCTACTTCTTCTATTCAGAATAACTGAAATTTTGATTGAATAACAATATTAAGACTTGTGCTGCAAAGACCTTCCAATGAAATGTTCATTTAAAAAAAAACTTCATCTAGAGACGGAATTTGTATTCTAGCTGCAGTAATTCAGTCGGAATCTTAATCTTAATGGACGAACGATTGACTTAAAATTTCACGAAAAAAGCCGTTGGTGCTTCTATGCTGAAAATATTAAGGGCACATTACAAACTCTGTACTAATGTTATAATACAGTTTGATTAACATCATACAGGTACAAAAGTGGTCAAAGTATGGAACCTAGACCACCGACCAAATGGCTTATGGTTTGTGTGATTGCTTTTGGAGTAGCAGGTTTTGGGTTACAGTTCGACCGGGGTGAAACACGAAAATGTTTTTTCTCTGTTGTGTGACTTTAGTCTAAGACCGGATGGTTGGATTGTACTTAAAAACAGTCTAGAAATTGCATTATCTCAGAATAACAGTGCTTAAAGGTGACAGATAAAATGGGAGCATTTGTAAGGTTTCCAGAGGAGAAAAAACTCAAGTGCTGCGATAAAGATTGAAAAATGAATGATTAAGAATAAGAGAAAAGAGATATTACTACAAATGTAGAGAGAATACTATCAATGATAATAGAAGAGTTCATAGCATTTAAGAATTCTGACAAATGAGCAGAACAATTTTTTTGTAAAAATTCTCTTCAGGTTTTTGGGGGACGAGCACCATTTTTGGTCGATGATTATTCATCATATTTCCAAATTTTAAGTTTTTGGTTAACAAATAACGTGATTTAATTTTGCTCAGTGATAGTCACAAAAAAAAAGAAAAAAAAAACTATCTGGAATCTGGTTTGGTTTTATATATTGGGTTTTTTTAACATTTACTTAAAAACACTTTTTTTTTATGCCTAATTTAAATGTTTTTTTTTAATTTTAATATTATTCAGTAAAAAATTAATTTGAAAATCATTTATAACAGATGAAGTTACTTTCGGCCATTCCTATTTTATAATCATAATCAAATAAACATTTATCATGCAGCTTATAGGTATAGTTACTAAATAAATAAACTATGTGGCTCTCTACTAAAATAATACTCACCTTGAGCATTTGTTATTAACACTGAATTCCTAACATTTTAAATTTTAAAGTGTATATAAGACAAACGATTAATTTACATATAACATTCCAGTCAATTTAAAAGTAAGAATGATTTTTTTTTTTGCTCAATAAATAACTATCAATGTCTATATTTGAAATAAAAGAATATGAAAGAAAAAAAAAGAAAAAGAAACATAGAAATAGACAAATAAGAACGTCTTGTGTTTTTTAAGTATTCATATATCAAAGCAACACATCCATTTTTCGGTGCTCATTTATTCAGTCATTATAAAATATACAAAAAATGATTAATGGAAGTTTACTCCAAACTTTATCCCTAATATTATATTCAATGATAATTACTCAAGTCTCACCGGGAAATCTTCTTTCAATAATAATTTTCAAATAAATGGTTAAACAATTCGATGGCAGCAAAGTAGATTCTTGTTTAAAATGAATTTTTTATTTTCCAAATGTAATTAATTTTAACTTTTTATTTGTTTCCAGGTATGTACCTCCGTCTAATATATTTATATACAGATATAGAAATAAGAAAGTACACAGAAACCGGAAAAGTTTTTAGCAATTTCCAGATTCTAAAGGTAAATAATAGATTACTACTTGATTAAGAAAACACTTTAATATACAAGGAGTTTTGATCGTACTCTTATTATTTATATTATATGAATATATATATATATATATATAGACTAACTAAAAGCATTAACTTTTCTTTAAAACTTTCTTCACAAACTCTCCCACCTCCTTTACACGGCACCTTTTCTCTGCTTTTTGAAAATATTAATGCAAACAAAAAAGGAGTTGAATTAAAATTAATTAAATCTTATGTAAACGTTATGTGGATTTTTCTGTGATTTGAATTACGACTTGTACTTTCACTCTACATATACTTATAGTACATATATTTATAGGGTAATCTAATTCGAATTTTCTATGTTGGCAACACTGTAAATCAGATAGCTGTCAATAATCTCGCATGTTTAAAGTGTCAGATGTTAATTTGCAACGACATAATTACGAAATGGATCGCCTAACCATCGCTCAACGCAATAACAATTCTGTACGAGTGGCTGTTTATCGTAATTTACGTGAAGATAATTGTCAATTTCATCGTCCTTTTTCTTTTCGTGGCGAGACTAATCTAGATCTATCCAATTAGCATTATTGTGTCGTTTTGTTACCAATAAATTTACATTTATCTCATTGACATGGCGACATCTTCTTCGTGTGTGAAATTGAAAATCCACCATTTGAGGTGTTTCTCCTCTGGAAACCTTACAAATGCTTGCTATTTCACCTGACATCTTTTAATCACTGTCATTCTGAAATAATGTAATGTCTAGACTGTTTTTATGTACAATTCGACAGAGCGAAAAATTCGAATTGTAGTGAACAGATTTAAAGAGACTGGAAGCGTTGGAGATAGGGAAAAGCCTGTGTATTGTCGTGGTGCCCGTTCAGGTCGAAACGTTGCAGTAGATACCTAAAAACCAACATTCGCCAATTTGCAGCCGAGATACAGTCGGAAATGTACGAAAAAATGATCGAAAATTACCGGGAAAGAATCGACTGCTGCAAAAGGTCCAGATTCGGCCATTTAGTTGATATTATTTTCTATAATTAATTAAATACATAAAATGTTCGATTAATAAAAAAAAAATCCGAAGATATCCATAAATTTGTCCTTTTTTAAGATCGGAATCTGAAGTTGGATCACCCTGTATATATATAAAAATATTTTAATATATCGGTTCAACTTAAAGCATAGAGAGTTTTAAGTAGAAGGAGCCCAGGGGGTTTCATATACAATATACATAGCTACATACTCTTACTATACATACATACTTACATAGTTAAAATATTTTAATTGAATTTCTTCGGTTTTGATGCTGTCAAAAGTAAAGTATATACAAATAATACGTCAAATACAGACATTATGGGATAATAATTATTATTGATTTACGGGGTATTAATTTTATACAAAGATCAATTAATACCGGAGGGCAAGAAATATTTACTATATAATAATCTTCTAATTTCTGTTTTGTTGGACGATGGTAAATAGACAACGATGATTACTTTCTTTCATATAATAACATATAAATTGAAGGGTATAGTGTAGTGCCCTTCTGTTAATGACTGTATTTTATTTTTGGAACTATTCGATGATATAATGTGGGCGACGGAGGGTGTGGGGGAATACCATCAGGATATAAGTAGTAACTAAATTTTCTATACAACAATATTTCTTAATCAATCTATTATGTGTACCTACTTAGTTACATTTTATCGTACACAGTACAAATAACGTAGTTGAAATAAGTATAACCTCTATTCATTTGTGATATTCATGAGATTTGACAAATAAAAGCCGTGGGAATGGTCGCAAAATTATGAATAGTTAAGAATCTGATATAAATCGTAATTTTCTCTACGGTATAAAAGAAAGTCCCGCTAAAATTCGCGAAAAGAAGTGAAATTTTGGGAGAAATAAACTCACCCATTAAGAATTAAATTCACCCATTAAGAATTGAACTCACCCATTAAGAATTAAACTCACCCATCAATAAACAACTAATTTCGCTGAAAGATCGAACCTTTTTTTCTCCATTATCAAGTAAAAATTTGACTTCTATACATTATTAAAATACTAACCGGCTGGTATACTAAAATGTCACCAACCAGCTCGCGCGAATCGAACCGTTTGGTTTTAAGTTTTTACATAATTTTTATATATTTTAAAATCCCTCTAGCACCCCGCCTGGATACATGCCTGTGATTATATGGATTCCATACAGGTTTTTCTTATACCACTGTGGTGACTTGTTATTTTTTAACTTAATCAAGTAACCAAATTTTTACAACTGTTTTTTAGTTAAGTTTTCTTTGATTAGTTTTAGTTGTATATAAAAGTTAGAATTTCGATAATTTATTTCTTCTTATTCTTGCAATCAAACTGTTAAGACTGTTCAAGACAACTATTATTTAAAGTTATAATTTTAAATAAATGATAACCAAAAATGTTCACAAATACTATTTTTTAATTTAGTTTCTCAAAGCAAATTGTTCAAAAGAACAAGGATTTCTTTTTCCTATCATTCGTTCAAGAAGTAAAGGATTCTTCTTCGTTTTGATAATCTTAAATGCCATTATAAATGGATGAGGACAGGGATTCTTCTCCATACCACCTAAAAATGTATAGGTCTGATGTTTCGCATAATTTCCTAATCTGATAAAATGATTAGGAAACACTGTCCCAGAACCTTATACGCGAATTTTAAAAATAATTACGATTAAAATGCTTATTGAACGTAAAATATAATTAAAAAAAGTAGAAATGCAATTAAGGCAAAAAAGAAAACTCCAAATAAAAAAAAAAAATAATGAAAATTTTTTACTGTGTAGGTAAAAATCATGTAAATCGAGAATAAAATTTCGAAAAAACTCAAACACCAAGCATCCCAAGAAAAAAGTAATACTTATATGTATGTATGTAGTTGTTAAAAAATCTACACAAAAATATTTACGACAATTCACACCGTCATACCCCTATAAAGTCTATAGGTCATATTGACGTCTAATCGACCTAATTTTACGTACTTACATTTTGGGTAGTTTAAAACCCAAATTTAACTGCATACGTATACTAAATAAATTGCTTCTTAGCAGCCTTTTCCGAAATAGTTTATGTACAGTAAAGTGGGGATTTTTACGTTTATCGAGGACCGACATAGATTTTTAAATTGATTTTGAACATAAAAAAATCTCATTATACATACATGAAACAAATGTTTTCATTGATGACTGAATTACAAAAAAAAAAAGAAAAGAAAAAAAGACGTAAAAAAAATTTAGTAAAAAACACCTATTTTATGGTCCACATCTACCATATAGGTACACCTATTTACTATATACATAGTTCGGTTTATTTGAGCAGTTCATTGATTTTTTTTTTTTTGGATTTAGAATTTTATTTACAGTCAAACCTATCTAAGATGGAACCTCAAGGGACCGGGAAATACTTCCGTCTTAAACAGGTTTCCGTCTTACACATATTTTACCCATATTGCTGCAAAAATTTTAAAAATTATCTTAAACGTTTTTGTAATTTTAAATATTTGTTACCATTTTTTTCACCAAAAACTAATACTTAATAACATTTTAATTTTAATTGTAAAACAATGACATGCAATGACATTTAAATTTACCCTACAAAAAATTCGTATTTAAAATAATAAAAAAATACCCAGCAAAAAATTCGTATATAAGATGATTAAAATTTCCTTGCAAAAAAAATTGATGTAAAATAATTAAAATATACCCAGTAAAGAATGAAATGTCAAAATATTAAACAAAAAACATGATTTATTTTCCGTTTTTTAGAGTTTTTCTACCATTAAAATGACATAAAATCTGTCCGTTTCCGTCTTAAGGTATTTTCCGTTTTACACGGGTTGTTTTGAATGGAAAAATCAACAATCAAAAAAAAAGTTCCGTTTAATGCAGGTTTCCGTCTTTCACAGTTTCCGTCTTAGACAGGTTTCACTGTATTATTTTGATTATATCGATTTATTGGCATAATATGGGTCTGCATATTTTGTTGACGGTTTTTGTAATATCTCGCTTTCTGATAGAATGAATTTTGTCTCTCTTTAATTTAATTGATGAACATTGAACAATTTAAAACCGTAATGGAAATATAATTTCAAGCGGAAACAGTTCCCTTTAAATATTTTGTTAAATAATTCCAATATATATAAGATTAATCAAATGCCAAAAAGTAAATCCTTAATTTAAATGGTTTGGAAAAGAATTCTTTAAGCGTTTTTTTTTCTCTCTCCCTCTCTCTCTTTCTCAATCTCGTGTATATCTATATCGAATCATTCAATGGATCAAGATTTCCACATCAGTAAATAATAATAAATGTACAAAATGATAAAAACGATTTAAATTTCAGTCAAATAAAATCAAATGGAAAAATCTGACATTTTTTGGATTTTTTTGTGCGTGTATCGGATGTAAATAGCTTTACACTCAGTCCAACATCCTTTATTCACCCATATAGTTGATTACATTTTATTGAATTTTTTTTTTCTAATTGGACGTTTTACATTAATATGTATTAAAAAAAAAATATTACGACAAACCATTTACTCTTTAATAAAAAAATCGATCGTTAACAATCGCTATTAAAAATTGCCTACTTTCTGCCAATATCTAATGTATATACATAATAGCAACCATATTCTTAGCTACAGCTACAGTACTAAGTAAGTATATAAGAAGATCTATATATTGAATTTGGGGGATATGTCTATAGTCTATCTATATTCTATATAATATTTTGCTTAAAGTTAAATTTTATTAACAAATTTGTTTGATTTTATTTGCAAAAAATATCATTAATCATAAACTTAACGACGTAATCGAAAAGAACATATTGGCGGTAATGGAATCAAGTTCAGTCATCAGAATAATTATATTATGCAAATTTGGTTATGATTATGAAAAATGACTTGGTGTGAGTTTGCTTGGAAAATGCATCAGGGCAAAAATTGTTCAAGAGATTGTCACAGCCAGAATTAATTTATAAAAAAGCTTATTTTAAATGAAGTTGTCTTATTCAGAGGAAAGTTTTCTTTTTTGTCTTGTTCTAAATGAAAATGTCTTAATTTTTCTTTTTTTTTTTTTTGTTTCATTTTAATTTTGAGTTGAGAATTTAATTTTTTTTTTTTTTTTAATTTTACCTTTCTGTTGTCTGGGATAAGAAAATGTAGAAGTATCGAATGTCCTGTAGCGTTTCTTTTTTTCCGAAACATGACTGATTTTTTAATTAATTAAATTTGACACGTGTTGAAATAATTAACTTGAAAAATGGCAATTATATATTAATTTCATGTCATTACATTTGTTTACCTGCTGTCAGTAAAATGATAGACTCATGGCAATCAACATTGGTTTTTTTTTTTATTTTAATTAGTCAAGTACCTTGTAATATTCCTGTCGGTTCGGTTACATGGATTTATTTTTTATATTTCAACGATTATTGTAAACTTATAAAACTAAAATTTAAAATTGATTTTGATTGGAGTTTGTAATACGCTCCTTAATCGGTGGGGTTCTTTCTGTGTGTGCCTAATTTTGATATAAATCATTCATTTACTCGCAATGTAGAAACAATTGACAAAAAAATGATAGAGAATAAGAAAATAAGGACGAACAAGTTTGTAATGTCCCTGGCTCCTGAGACACCACTTTCAATTTAAAAACGCAAATATTTAGTTAATAATTTACTTGTTTCAATATCTACGGGAAGGATGGGATGCAACTTATCTGTATTTGAATCCGACCGGTCTCCAGAACTTCTGTTGCGGTTGACTTAGATTATGTAGACGCCACGTGAGTGCCAAGGATGTAATTGGTGTTGTGGATACTATAGATTTTATATGTTGTAAGATGTTCATTATGTTGAATATGTTTAATAATTGTTGTATGTTGAATCACTTTCTGTGTTGTGTAACTGTTTATTTGAAAACTTTAGCCAAAAGCGCCCTATATTGGATTTGAACCTCAGAGCGTCTGCTAACACAACTCTCAAATTTTGTTTAACAAATTCAACGAATTCGTATTTTCTATGACAAATTTCACAAACTTTGGTG
>JANSTT010018239.1:0-14371 GCA_026745375.1 Platyura marginata
TCGAGTAAATGAATGGTTTATATCAAAATTAGGTGAACACTGTACCACAGCCTCCTCTATTTTTTGTCCGATTTGCTCCAAAAATATAATAGAGATCTTACCCTAGGACTACATAATAAACTGTCAAAATTTCAGCTTTCTAGCTGCAGCCGTTTGGCCGTTATGTCCGCCTATTATTAACACTAAATGGTGTTATGTCCTGAATTTGGGCTTGCTTAGTGCCATACATGTGCATTGGTGTTCGAGTGTTTCTTGTTCTTTCCTTTGTTACAGCTGTCGCCTACCGTACCAACCACAGACCAATTAATACACAGGACATAACCAAAGATAAGATTCAATAAAAAACTGCAATGGGAAAGATGGCCGCTGATATTTCTCTTAAGAGAAAAGTTGTGCAAAGGCAGGAGAACCAACAAACTTTTGAAACTGACGCCCGAGACATCCCAGCCTAAATTCTCCAAAATTTCCACATTGCAATGTCATAAAGGAAAAATTTCTCAAAAAAATGCAAACCATCGAGAATATAACAGAAACCTAAACATTCCGAAATAACCAGCCACAAGGAATTCAACAACGGCATGGATCGGCATATGAGACAAAAAACTACCTAAACACATTTACAAGAGCTGAGGATGAAACTGTACGGAGTACAATCTCTATAGAATCACGTGGTTTCGCGTGGTGTTTGTTTTCCCAAAATACATTTTTGATAATGTTGAAGTTAGATCTAACGCGTGACGTGTCAAATATTAATAATACGAAAGGGTACGTCCATTTTATTAGTGTCAAAAAATAAAATACCCATAAAACCAATTTAGCATTCAAAATAATAATAACAACAACAACAAACTTCTAAAAAATTGGTTTTTTTGGTAAACTATAAATTTTGTACTTTTCGCTTCGTCAATTTTTTGCTATATTTACGGTTGAAGGTTTTTTTTCTATATACTTACGCTGAAAAAGTCAACTTCCTGTCGCATATTATTCATGAATAGGAGAAAAAAAAATGTTTTTTTGTGTGTAGAATACGAAAAAAAGGCAAATTGATTATGCGAGGGTGCAATGGCACAAAAACCGAATAAAAAAAAAAAAAAAAAAGAAAAAAAAGTGAAACCAACAATTTCTCAACGTATTAATACCCTCCCTTATACTTGCACTATCGCTTTTATTGCTAAATAACTGGTAAGGGTGACTATTTATAAACACGAAATGCATGAATTTCGACATAAATATTTTTAATATTGCCACCCGCTTCGAGACTTGATGGTGGTGCTTTTTGGTTGTTGTGTTGTGAATTTTATTTGTATTTCTCATGACATTCATTGTGTTTAGAGTATTTTGTTAATTTTCCTCAAAAAATAAATAAAATTGGAAAAAAAAATCGAATAATCATATGGGCTGATGACAATAATGCACTATAATTGGCTGAGGGGTAGGAATCAATTAATAAAAATCGAAAATTAGATTTGTGGAAAATTAATCAGTGAAGTGCAATGTTGAGTTTTAATAGGAGGAGGGGCAGCTGAAAGGTGTTCCTGGGTTCCTCTCAATAAAACAATAGTCTCTGACAGTTTTTACTTAATTCATTCGTATTCAAATGGCGTCAAAGACACAGGATGAACTTTATTCCCTTCCATTCGCGACAAAACGCTGATAGGCTCTTAAAGCTTAACAGAAATAACCTAAGAATAATTACAGAGCAGTCAACTGGTCACCGCCGATTAAAGTACCATTTCAACAAGAACCAGACAGCGCCTGTCGTTTATGTCGTGACAAAGACGAAACTTATAGATTTATGGGATTATACACTAAGACCCGTGGAGATTTGGGAGAACAATCACCAACACATACTGAACTTCATTAACGATGATAAAATTATTCGAACTTTGCTACATTCTTGTTAGAGTTCTACTACACGGCAATAATAAAACGATTGCTCTCTCCTTGGGGTCATACGCAAGCACAGTGCTATCCCTTATTTCGGACACCTATCGTTCTTACACGTCACTAGAATTTCTTTTTCTTTTAAAATGAGATCGGCTTTCAAGTTTTTTTGGTATGGTTCCGCAAAACTCCAATTTAGAGACCATTTTTAAGATTATCTGTGAACACCAATAGATCAGCGAGTCTGGGAATCTTGATAGAATTTTTAAAATTAAATTTCAGTATTACAGACAGTTTGTAAAGGCTATTTACGCTGAATTTATTTAATTTAGTACATCAATCTTGAGGTTTACAATCGATATTGTGCATAAATTATGTGATTTTCTCTACTAAATATGGTTTGTACTTTTGTTAGTACAATGGGAGTTTGTACAAAATAATCGAGGAAGTAACATAGATAGAGAATAAATAATAAACCCACACCCAGAGAAAATGTATTTGCTATATTGCTAACCAACGAAAACTAGACTTAATAAAGAGGGAACTATGTCACGGTCATGTGAACAAAAATTACGAATTTTACGAATGACAAAACAACAGAAAAATCTCCCCTACAATTAATTAAATAAATGACATTTGTTTATTTTACATAATAAGTAATTTCATAAGACATATTATTATCAATTTGATTTTAATAGTTAGTGTTCAATTTTGGAATGACAGTCTGGCATCCCTTGTGAATAAAAAATATTTCTTAAAATTTGTTCGAAACCACTGACAGTTAAAAGTTATGTAAATTCAGTACACATTCATTTGACTTAAAAGTTTATTTAGTTAGTTTTTCTGCACATCTTTCTCATCCCATTGCATTATCTTTCGCTTAACATTGCATATGGGTATCCTTTTATTTTTAGACACCCCAAAGACCCTTCAGTTTTAAATCATATCACAACGTGTATATACTTTAACTAAGAGCATATGTGTAATAATTCGCCTCAAAACATTTTTTCGTCCCATTTTGGTAGAAGTACATTATATATGTATGTATGTATGATGATGAAGTATTGTATATGGACACTAATACATATGCTAGAGAAAAAAAAAATTTGCATAGCCATTAATTTTTCAAGTACATATAGTTTTATAATTATGAACTTCCATATTCTATACTATACAAATCGACCTACTATATACTGTTCGGTTACGTTTAATAGGACATTTATAAATTAGTTGTGAGTATCTACAGGCTGACAATAATATGAAAGGTGCATAATCAAATGTTGTTATTGCATGTCATGGGAATCGATTGGAAATAATATTTATAAATAATTAAATAACGAAATTTTAACGTCGCAAATAAATTAAATATTATAGATATATGTAGATGGAAGCGGCCACATCCATTGTTATGGATAAAAACCGATTTATTGAGCGTATTGCAATTTAAAGTTAAATAAAAAATAAACAAATGCGACAATTTTCTCTATATTAGTGCCCTACATATTTATATGTATTGATAACAATAGATGGGGAATCATTTAATTGATAGAAGTGTCCACTTTAGAAGATTTTAGTTAGTGTGAGTTTTTGGAAAATATTGCAGTGTTAGGAGCGTCACCGTTGGAAATCTAACCAAAAACCGTTACTTTGATCGATAAGATTTTGAACTATTAGTGGTTGCTGGTTGTATTACACAAGAACCCTTTAGAGACACATTTCACACATTTTAACGTTTACACTTAAAATCTCAAATCAAAATCGATCATTTTACATACAAAAAATCTAATGGCAAAATTTGACGCCATTACTCAGTATATCTTAGTAGTACTATACTATATTCAATAAATAACCAATCAATCATTCAAATATTTACGTTGTGCTTGTTTTATTTCATTTACATGAGTACGTTCGAAACACCCTTTTTTTATTCCATTTATAATTTTTATGGAGTAGAAATATACAAAATGAACTTCTATATTGAAGGGCTGCATGAATATACTCCGCCCATCATTTACAACTTTACAATTTACTAGATTAAAAATTGCACATTTTTGGGTTTTTTTTGTTGTTCCACACACCTTAAATTAGAGTATAATTTTGTTGTATCTGGCAGCACTATTGTTGTGTTGGATAATTTCGGATGTCACATTTTTATATGTACGATGAAAGCAAAAATGTAATTGATTTTTGAAATCAAACTTTAAAATTGATATTACATCAAAGTAAATCTGGTAAAGTAAATTGGGGTTTTTTTTTAAAAAAAATTACAAATTTTCTACATACAGGGATGCCAGACGTCTCTTTATCTGTTTTTATACTAAAATATTTCCCTTCCCAAAAAAATAAATTATCTTAAAAAAAGAAAAATTTGTGCAAATCTAGTGAGGTGGAACCAAGATAATAGCATATTGTTTGTGGCATATCTAGCTTGCTTCCTTTACTGCACTTATGTCATTTTTAAAATAAACGGGTTATTCAATGATCTGACTGAAATCATGTGATTTTTTATGACAATCTTGGACTCTAGAAGATTATATTTTTATAATATAACAATATTTATTTAGGTTTTAATGAATTTTAATTTTATATCATTAAAGATTATCGTCCTATTAAGATATGAATTTGGTTCTTACACAATATACCAAAAATTAAAAATCTAGCGTCTACATAATTTTTAAATTAAATTCATGTACTCAACAAATTAATGAAGCGTGCTTGCATTCATATGGATAATCTGCAGACGGTATTGTTTCTAGACTTTTGCCAAAAACTGAAATTACGGTTTTGGACTATTTTACATTTTGTCGATTAAAAAAAAAAAAAAATAGTAGATACCTACAGATAAATTTAAAAACCACTCTACTAACTAATAAATTCATAAAATACTACCCAAGTTAACTCCTAAAATACTACATAAATATTTTTGGTCATATTTAAGTAAATTAAAAAAATATTTTTTGATCTTTTTATTCTCAAATTAAAAAAGAAATCTTTTAAAAATATCTTCAACCAAATTATGGGGCGTACGAAGTTTTCTTTCGTAAATTTTCAAAAATCAAATAAATTTAAAAATTATCCAGCTGATTGTTTGTGATTTTGATATTTATAATAATTATGAAAATTGATTTTCAAAAACCAAAAAATAATTCCTGGCCTTTAGTGTTTAGTCATAAGACATTTAAAATCATAATAAATAAAAACTATTTTTAAACATTCTTTACCTACACAAAAATTTGCACTTTTTTTGATTAATTAGGTATACTTACTATTAAGCAATAGTGCTAAAAAACTAGTTTGTTAATTTAGTCAAAAAAAAAAAAAATACAAAAAAATTTTAAAATAAATGACATTTAATTATTTTAAATCTCTAGCCATTAAATATTTTATCAAATCAATAAATAATGATTAAAACTTCATTAAGAATTCGATTAATTCAAAAATAAAATGCACTAATGAAATGCGTTATTAAAAATTTAAAAACCATTTATTAACTTACAGTATTATCAAGCAATATGCATTAAGTTGATTGAGCAAAAAATCCAATGAGTCACACTTGTTTTGCACTGTTTTAATTTTATAAATATCACTTACGAATTTGCATAGGTATTTCCGGTCACAATTTTTGTACCTTTTTTTTTTTATTTATTTTATTTTTATTATTATTATTATTATTTATTATTTAATTTTTTTTATAGTAAAAATTTTGAATTTTGCACACACCACACACAGCAAAGCCGAAATATAAAAAATCCAAATAAACAATAAATGAAAAAAATTGAAAAAAAATATTGAAAATTAAAAACAAAAAAAAATATTAAACGAAGTTTTTCGTTTGTTAAATTTTTTTTTTTTTTACTATTATTACTAGTAGTAGTAGTATTGTTGTTGTTGTATTATAAGCTGTGTGCGGCACTTCATAGTCTCAAATTACACTTTTAAAAATGTTTGTCAAAAATTCGCCAAAACAACATTTATTGGCTCATCAAATAATCCAAACAACATTGAATAATAATTCTATTACAGCGCATTGCAGTTTTTAACATTTTTTCCGTCCTCACTCAACAAAACTTCATTTCGAACTGTTCTAAAATAAATATTCACAATATTCGGTCACACCAAAAATAAAATACAGCAAACATTATATTATGTATATATATATATATATATCTACTAAACGTATAACACAACACAACAACAACAACAACAACAACAACGCATCAACGCAACGCAATCAAAAACAACATTACACGATTTAATATTTGCGCAAGAGAGACGGAGTCAAAACATTATTGAAAGATGTGCGTATACACACGACGCATAGAATGAAGTTTTTTTCTAGTTTTTTTTTTTTTTTTTTTTATTTTGGTTGATTATTTTCAAGAAACGCAACAACGCACACATTTGCAAAATAATATAGAAAAAACGCAGCTCGCACAAGTGGATGTGTGACTTTTCGGTCGGGTTTTTTTTTCATCATATTTTTTTTTTTTTTTTTTGTATATTACAATTCACTATCGCAACGCAGTAACGTAACGTAACATTGAATTGAAATGAGATTCTCTGTTTTTGTATGACGACCGGAATGATTTAATTCTAATAGGGGAATCGGTTTTGTGGTGGGATTTATAGTATGGTTGTATTTTACCAGACATATTGGTGGGGGATGCACAATTTATTTATATATATATTATTGCATTGTAGAGTAACATTTTTCGATATAAAATAGAAGAAGGGTGAAAGATTGCGTGTTTGTTGCGGGAGTTGAATTTTGTTGTTGTTGTTGTTGTTGTTGCTGCTGGTGTGTTTTATGTGTAAATATCTTATCAATTGCCTTTTCAAAAAGGTAATGAATGAAGGGGCAAATTAGATAATAAAAATGGAGTAGGGATAGACACATCATTGTGTATGATGTGTGGTGCTTTTTAGGTTTCGATATGGAAACGTAGATGCTGTCCCTTTCTAAAGAAATGTTTTCTATGTAGTACAATTGTACAAGTCAGATAGCAATAAAAATATCAAGTTTTTATATATTAATTCAGCATGTAGTAGGTACGTACAGTTTTTCAATTAGCGATAATATGTGGAGCGCTAAATGACAAATGATCATTGTTTGTTCAAATTTGGGTTCGGAAAACAAATTAATAATCATTAATTGACAAATTTGTCGTGAAACTTAACATTTTCTTTTCTAATTGATTAAGTACTTATGAATGGGATATTCCTTTTTTACATAACAAATTGAAAAATAATATTTCTTCCCATAAATCCAAAAAAAAAAAAATATTTTTATTTTTCACATATGTAGCTATTCGGTTATTTAAATTAGAAGTCTAGCCTTGATTAGAAACATACAAAACATATGGTATTATAGGACACCTTGAACAGAACTATCAATCGTCTATGACACTGCGAAATTTATATATTTTTAACAAAGAGAAGTGATAGAGATTATAATTGATTTGAACCTATACAGGTTGATTTCCGAAAAATATGCCATAGAAAATATGGCTTTTTCCTAGGTGAGGCTTTATAATGGAACTAGAGTTGTCTATAATTTTTCGGTAGCCCCAATAATAATGGATTCTTATAAAACTATGTTTAGAGATTATTAAATATCCTTTAAATAAAAATAAGTTCCCAAAAAAGGCTGCAAAGTAAGATGTTTAATTTTTTTTTTTAAATAATTTATTAAAAAAGGTATTGTAATCTAACAGCATGTTTTTTCTTTCTTGGCACACTTTTCGAAAATCACCTTGTATACTTACTTACTTTACTTATGCTGGTCCGCCAACCGTTGTTCGGTTTCGGCTTTCTGCATTTTTCATCGGGACCTATTCAACAACTACCAGTTTCGTACTTGGATCGCGTTCAAATCGTTGGTTCATCTGAGTCTGGACCTTCCAACACTCCTAGTTCTAGTTGAATTTCTTTTCAGCAGCGTTTTGTGGGCATACGATTGTACCGCATCTGTTGCACATGTCCCAACCATCTCAGTCGATTTGATGAAACGAATTATGTCCGGTACGTTGTACACAGTCTATACAGTTTGTGATCACACCGCCTACGCCGCACCTAAGTATCACTGGTACAATCGACCCGTTTACACAGTTCCTTGATTTATCTAAATTAAAAACGTTTTCATATTTTCATTCATAATGGCGCCCAACTATGAGGAGTTTTTTCACACTATGTTACACATGCTTAAACATTCATAACTAGTCACATGTAATGGACAAAAAAAAATGATTGAAAATCATTCCTTTTTATTAATATCTTGGCAATATTTACTGAAAGTTTAATTTAATTTACCGAAAAATAATTTTATTTTATCATAACGTACTGCTAAGTGCTTAATTATGGCTTGTGCCAGTTGCACGATGTTTGCTCATAAATAATTTACATTCAGCACATTAAACTGTATAATATTATGTACTGTACGTATGTATGTATGTATGTATATATGTATTAATTTTCACGAAGCAGTAAATGTAATTGTAAATAAATTGTTGGAAAAATCATTTTTTTTTCTTCCAAGTGTTGTAGCTTTTCGTAATTTTTGTTGTTGTTTTATGTAATGGAAATATTTTTAATATATCATGAGACCCTTTTTTTTAACAACCGTAAAATATTGCTACCTTCCCCGGCAATCCAATATCCTGTAAAGGAGAAAGGTTTGTTGTTAAAAACAAAAATTTCGTACACAGACTGATCTATACTTTGTGTGGTTGATGTTAAGTATTTTCACTAGAAAACGAACTCATTGTTAGACATTTTTTTTTTTGTCCAAAAATTCATGTTCTTGTTTATAATCTAAACAAATCCAAATCTATTTTTATCAAAGTTTATTTAAAAGTGCAGTGACCGAAACCATTTCAAAATCACTCGCGTTATCTGGCAAAATAAATATTTTTAGCCACGCGTTTACATTTATGCTCTAACCGAGTGCTACATAATGTGCATGTATTTTGAAAAAGAAGAAAAGAAAAGAAAAGTAAAAAAAAAAAAAAATTAAAATAAATCATCAAGTCGGCGAAAGGTAAATGAATTTTTGTACATACTAAGTACCGATGTACTAAGTTTTCATTCATGTTTTTAAGTCAAATAATTCGACGACTCTTCTCAATTGGTAACTGAATAAAAATGAAATAAAAAAAAACTCCTAATTTATGCACTTAGTTGAGGAAGTCTAATTTACTTAAAAATTAGCTGTGATACGATTCTTACAAATGTTTATTGAGAATATTCTTGAGAACAGTTTCCGACTGAAGAATTTTCAAATCTTCTCTTATTTTAAATGAGAATTTGGTTTTTTGAGCAAGAAAAATTAAATTCTGATAATAATAAAAAAATAGAAACAAATTTTCGAGAATTTTCTTATTTTCGGAAATAATAATAATAAATATTCGAAACTATTTTGAAAAAAGAAAAAAAAAACAAAGATTTTTATATAAAACCTTCCGTCGGGCGCACCGATTTCTGAAACGACACTAGATCTTAGATATTAATAGAGGTGTTTATCCAATTCGAAATCTACGTTTAAGACAATTACCTTAATATTTAAAATATTTAAAAAATGTTCAAGGTGAACCCCTCTATCGATCCCCGCTACTTTTCCCCTTCCCTTATAAATTTCATTTTTTAACTTTAAACCCCTCAAACAGTCGTGCTCCGCCAACTCCCCGAACAAACGTTGCGGAAGGAGAGAACCCCCATCGATTCCTCTCCATCCCCCTTTCTTCCGAACATTCGCTTAAAATATATACCTAACCTAAGTATTAAGTTTTCAGTCTTTATACCCGTATGATGTTAATCAAGGGTATTATAACTTTGGTACGGAGTTTGCAACGCCCCTTAATAATCATCGTGGAAAAAAAATTCGACGCCATTGTCTTTCTCGTGAAATTTTAAGTCGAAATATGCATGTCCGTCCGTCCATGATCAAGATTCCGGCCAAACGGCTGAAGCTAGAAAGCTGAAATTTTGACAGTTTATTATGTAGTCCTAGAGTAAGATCCCTATTGTCAAATCGGACAAAAAATAGGGGAGCCATTCATTTACTCAAGAGGTAGTCTGATATGTCCACTAGTCTAAAATGAATATGACAACAATTATAGAGAATATAAAAATGAAGATTTCTTTTATAGACCAAAAAGTTGTACGACCTAGCGTTATGGCGCTGCAATCAATTTTATTAAATTTATAGGATTTTTAATCATTTACTCGAAAAGTATTTAGACTACGGAAAAAATGAGAATAAAAAAATGAAGATTTCATTCATAGACTAAAAAGTTCCACGAAATACCGTTATGGCGCTGTAATCAATTTTATGTCATTTCTAGGGTTTTTATTTATTTGTATTCAATTTGCCCAATTATATTTATTGTACAGACAAAATAGACACGGAAAAAGTTGTAAATACGGGAATATTATAATCGGCGTTGCCAATTTTTCCTTCTTTACTGGTTTTTAATATTATTTTATAAATATGAATTGATGAACTAGGGAATAGGGGGCTCCATATGGTCACCCTGTGCCTAAAACTTCATATTGTCTAAACGCGCCACTGTCTCCATTCCGAATAGGGCCAAGGAAATTTTTTTCAATGCAATCATTCGAAGAATTTATTGATCTACTACGAGTATATTGGGTCACTTGTTTTCTGACAATTTGTACACATTTCCTCCCTACTCAAGTATTATTTCTTAGCAATTATTATAAGTAGGAAGGTCATGGCATTGCATACAATAGATCAAAAATTGCCCAACAAAATTGTGCATTTTTAACCCGTTACCGTTACGTAAATTTCTTTGTGCCATAAATTTCCGTTTGACTAACTTTCTTGACGGTAGGCAGGATGTTTTCTTCTACCTGTCTGTGTCTTTTTCTTTTTTGTTGTTGCTGTTTTGGGTGCTTCTCGTTTTTCTAACAAATAAAATTCGCAATCTTTTTATTATTATATTGTTTGGTTTATTGTGCTCTGAAAATAAAAGGGATAAAGGTTTGGGCTAGTGGTGTTTTCTTAGAGTAATTTGGGAATCGCATTTGTATTCATATAAATTTTTATGAATTGGCCATTTGAAAGGATTGCAAAGTAGAGGTATAGTAGGTAGTTAAGGGTTATTTGAGAAAAAGGGGTGTAATTTTATTGCAAAGTTTATGAAAATATACGATTGCATAAAACCCTTTTAGAAAATTGCGTAAATCCTTTGAAGTTCTTTTGTGTGCTATAAAATAGTCGTAAAATTTTTTTTTTTTTTTAAATGGCCTGAAATTTTAATATTTTTTCGTTTTTTGTTTTTTTTTGTTGCTTTGTTTATGGCAGCCGGCTTTATGAAAAATATTGAAATGGTAACTTATGGCAAGTTATGTATGCATATTTTTGGAAAACATTTCTGATTCTTTTTTTTCCTTAGATTTTTGTGGAAAATGGTGAAAGGCTACAATAATTCTAAAATTGATTTTCAGTAAGATTCAATATGCCAGCCGTGGTCTAACGTCCAACCGACCGTGTAGTTATATAAACAAATAAATTTTTCCCGAGGTATTTTAATAAAAATTAGGAGAATCTAGAGATTTTGCGTCATTGCCATATTTTCCTAAATTTTCTTAAAAATACGATTTTTCGAGATTTTTTCATAAAATTTTGGATTTGGAGGTTTTCGGGACATCTGTTTTTATCTGAAATGTTCTCCATCTTTAACTGAAATTAATGCATGCAAAATAAAAGACGAATTTTTAAGTTACTTCCCCATTTATTAGAAAAAATTAGTTTTTGGTTTTATTTACATTTAATTAATTCATTATTTTTTAATATTTCTAGGAATCTTCATATAGCAGCATATCGTCCGTTTTGTTCTATTGGCTGCGCCATATATCAAAAAAGGGATGGGTACATAATGCTGATGACATTTGATACGTATAGGAACATTTGGCCTGGCTGAGGAGATTTATGTCATCGAATTGCACGTTAGACGAATTTTGGGATCGTAGATCAAGAATAATCAAAAATGTAAGACAGGATTCTACAACTAAATAAATTGGAAATATAAATTTGAAATTATTTTTGTGCTATTTTTCTAGCTAAATTCTTAACTAGGAAATTTCTCAACAGGACCGATAAGCCATTGAAGGGTAAAAAACTGGAAGTTTGCTGTTTTTAGATGCCCAGGAATAATAAAATATAAACAATTTGTTAACAAAATGTAAATAAAACCAAAAAAACTGCTTTTCAATAAATGGAAGAAATTTAAAAATTCGTCTTTTGTTTTGCATGCAATCCATTTCAGATAAGATAAGATAAGATCAATATTGATAAACTGATAGCGCCATTAGAACGGCCATCCCTTAAAACCCCCATATACCAATTTTCATGAAATTTTCTCGATAAATAAGGTTTTTGAAAAAAACGATTTCAAAACGATACATGCAGCGCCATCTCTGGGTTTATTTACCTGCTACCACTTATGAACTCCTGATACTCAATCTGCCAATTGGCCACTTTTTTCCCATTTTCGTAGGGCGTCTTTTGGGAGAAAAATGAAAAAAAAAATTTTGCCAGACGACGCCCCACGAAAATGTCCAATTGGCACATTGAGTATCAGGAGTTCATAATTGGCAGCAGGTAAACAAACCCAGAGATGGCGCTGCATGTATCGTTTTGAAATCGTTTTTTTCGAAAACCTTATTTATCGAGATATTTTCATGAAAATTGGTATATGGGGGTTTAAAAGCATGGCCGTTCTAATGGCGCTATCAGTTTTTCGATATTGATGCATCTGGTAGATCTTTACCTGAAATTAATTGCATGCAAAACAAAAGACGAAATTTTAAATTTCTCCCATTTATTAAAAAGCTATTTTATTGATTTTATTAACAAATTGTTTATATTTCAATATTCCTCGGTACCTACATATAGCATCCATCGTCCAGCTTTTTTTTGGGCACTGTAAAAAATGTTCTTTTATTAATTTAAATTAATCAGAAGACGTAAAAGTTATTTTTATTACATTGGATACGTTGCAGTGATGATTAATCTGCTCAAAAGCACCCCATTCAGAATGAGATCTTTTCGGTGATTATGCTACGAAACTCAATATACTCTGCAGATTGTCAGCCGATTATCTGGAATAGAAAAATGTTAGAAATTTTACGTTTCATTGGTGAGTTTTAATTTGCAAGGTAATCTCAGTGTTTTTAGCCCAATTCCTTGATTTTAAAACAAAATCATATTATGTACTGGACGTGATGTTTTTAAAGCGCTATACTCTCGCCGGTCCTGCAGTTTAGGAGATATGAATTTTTTACGGAACTTTTATCGAAAATCAAAGGGATAAGTTTTTTTCCGAATTTTATAAAATTGATCCTAAAAACGAAATCTCTATCTAACAATTATTTGTCCATTATTTTTTAGGAATCTATGAGCCCCAATATTTTTGCGCTGGTTTCAGTGCTAACTATATACACTTTCGCCTATTATAACTACGGTCCTGCATCTAATTACTTTTCTCCAGTAATAGCAAAAAAATTGCTTTTATTCTGAAATTCTTAAAATTCATTTAAAATTCTGCACTGTGTGTGGTGGACACAAAAATAAATTGTGTCACATTAATATTCGACTATCAAATTCTCATCAATTTATTCCCTTCTCTCAAAATCCCGGTGAAATTATATTTTGTATACATAATGGTCAAAAAAGGGATAAGCAGGACTCTAATAAATTTATGGGAGTTTTTATTTTTTTTTTTCATACAAATAACATTTTCACCAATTCCACTTCATATTCAGCGGCCATTACATGAAAATGGAAATCGTCACGTAAAATGTATTTTTGTATTGAAATTTATTGGTAAAATAAGCAATTTCAGAGAAATCGGTCCAAAATCTATATAAATTTTGCCCGGTTATTAGGTGGATATGTGTGTTGTATGATTATTCTGTAGAGTAGTGTGAGTGTTTTTGTGGTCCTTTCCTTCAATACATAAATCTCTCGATGGTGCCCACCATGCAAAATATTTGATAAATTGTATTTGTCGTCCGGTCAGTAAATGGCCATCCAGATAGGGTTTTCGATGTTTGCGCGTATTAATTAATGAATAATCAAAATACACAATAAAATATGTACATATTTAATTAATTAGGTTTTATTGATTACAAAAACGAAAATAAGGAAAATTACAAATTTTGTTGTTGTTGTTGTATGGTGTGTGTGTGTGTGGACATCGTAAAAAGATATGGACACAAAGTCACCGATAATATTATCGGCATTGTTGGGCAATTTACGTACCTACATTATATATAGAGAGAGGACATGTAGTTCTTTTTTTTGGTTATATGTAGGTACGGTGGGATGGGACACACACGCGGTTGGGGGTTTATAGAAAAAAAAAATGGTTTGCTGTTGTCAAAAAACGCCCAATCCCCCTTGTACATTTTTTTCGTAAATATGTATGGTGCTGTACACTCAAATACCACACTTATATATATATTT